>JAHBMJ010005738.1:0-67585 GCA_018398765.1 Chromera velia | reverse complement strand
TATGGGCGCGGGAAACCAACAAGCCACCTCTTATTACACCATGTGGGGGGGTGGGCCCGGCGAGGCGCTCCGCCCGGGGGCCTCCGCGCCTCCCGAGGCCCGCGCGGCGCCGGTGTTGACCTCTGGGAGAGGTGGCCGGGCGCGTCGCATCAAGAGTTAATTCATATACTGAGCGGCCTGTCTCCTGTGACTCCTAGCTGAAATGCGTAGCAAGTTTGTGTGTACCTTGCTGCGATACTGTGACACAGTGACAGAGCCCGAATGGTGTACACCTCAGGCAGACTTGAATGTCTTGATCAGAATATAGAATGAACGTTACGCCCTGCGTGTCTGCAGAAGAAAGCTGATTTGTCTGCTCTATTCGGAGACGGCATCAATCGATGGCGCTCCACTCGTGTGTGGTTATCCGATGCCCTGACATTGTGGCGTCGCAGAATTTTTACGAGGAGATTGGGCTTGAGTTGTGCTCCGTCTTCCCTGCAGATGCACCCAGAGAAGTCTCTCTAACCTTTGAGGGCCGACTGAACATTCTTCTCTGCAAGCAAGAGACGGGAGATGTTGAACATGCCAAAGGGGCAGAGCTCCGCATTGCCCTAGAGGAAGGCACCCCCCTGAGAGCTAGTGTGCAGGCTCCTGAGGGCACTCGGATAAGCTTCTTCGAGAAACGAGCAACCTCTCTCCAAGTTGTTCCATCAGATCTGGTGCCCTCTCTGTCTCTTGCCGTCTCCTCCGGCGGGACCGCAGAAGGAGACGGAAACAGCAAGAGGTCCCCCTCAGCCACTACTGAAAGCGGAGGAGATGAAAGATTCCACGCGGGCCGAGCTGGAATGCTCTATTCTGACCTCATTCCTGACAGACAGGGTGGGCGTTTTGTCGCTTCCCGAATTCGCATTCCGGGACCAAAGGTGACTGTCCCGGACAAGGTGCACTTCCACGACGTGAGGCTCCAGTTCCTCTACTGCGTTCGTGGCAGTGCCCTGCTTGTCTACGAGGACCAAGGAGAACCCTTTGTGATGCAGAGAGGGGACCTGGTCCTGCAGCCCCCCCAGATCCGGCATCGTGTGCTGGAGACGTACGATGACTTGGAGGTCATCGAGGTCAGCTCTCCTGCAGAGCACATGACGACAATCGACAGAGAAATGAAACTGCCGACTGCCGCAGTGAACACACAGCGGGTTTATAACGGACAGAAATTCCTGTGGCACAGAGCAGTGCCGTCAGAGCCGTGTGAGGACCTGGGGGTGCACGCTGCGTCTGGTGGGATCGCGTCTGCAAGGTTGTTGCGGCAGGGGTCTGTGGAATCGGGGGGGCTGTGTGCAGGTCTGAGGGTGAGGAACGAAGGGGAAGACCTGCTTCTCTGGGTGGTTGTTGATCTTGAGGGCTCTCTGACGGTGAGGGTAGAGGAAGAAAACAGAGAAGGGGAAGTCACGAAGAAACAGAAGGCAGAGCGGACCACGGGTGCCATGTCTCTCTCTTCCGGGGACAGCGTGTGTGTCCCCCCTGGGTACTGTCTTGCTGTGGAGACGCTAAAGTTGAAGGCACCGCAAGACCGGGTAGAAGGAGGAGATGGGGGATCGGGAAGTGCAGTGCGGATTCTGGAGGTACGAGTGGAACCCGGGGGGTCGCTGTGCCCCTGTCACCCCCCCTGATTCCCTGAAAATTCCCAAACGGTGTGTCAGATGAGTTCAAAATCACACATCGCTCAATCTGCGTATTCATATCATCATCATAGACCATCGCCATCGGCCTATATTTCTAGGTGTCTAACGTTTGACGGCAATGCACAAAGCAGTTTGGTTTTTATAACGTAACAGCTAGTAATAGCAGCATTCTACAACTTTTTTAGCAACTTTTACTTAATTCTTTTTGGAGTATAAAATGCAAACTGGAGTATACGGCGATGCATCGATGTTTATGATGATGCAGATGGAGCTGATGCAGATGCAGATGAACGTCTAGAATACTCTAGGCATGTCACAACAAAAAAGAAAAAAAGTCTCTGGAAAAACGAGTTATCTACTTTTTTTTTCTTTTTTTTTAAGCCTGCAACACCTTGCAACACTTGTGTAACACCCGTGCAAGTTACGGTGCAACACTAGGTACAACAAGTAAACAACAGTTGTTTTAGATATAAAAAAAAGTACCTGACAAAGAGAGTTATTTACTTTTTTTTTTCCTCTGTGATACCCCTAAAGAATACTTCGTGAGCGGGGTTAGCTAGGGGGACAGGGTTGAATAAATAATTCTATCCTGAGTTTTACTTATTTAACGCAGAATACGCGCTTTTAAACTCGATCATAGTCTTCAACCTCAGGTGCAGCAAGCTTGCATATAAATCAAAAGAGTTCACAGTTGAAGGCTAACTTGAAGCCTCATATATATATGTTACATAATATGTACAGAAGAGGAGTTACTAGTACATGAATTTTATAATTAACATCATGGCTGTTTATCTGATTCTGCCTTCACTGCACAGGCAGTCTTTGTCTCTTCGTCTTTTTGTCTTCAGCATTTGACTGACAAGGGGAAGAAGACCATCATACCACTTTTGATGCAGAAGCTCAAAAAACCACTCTCATACATATGCGTATTCGATCCCTGGTTAATTTTCAAACGCTGACATCAGGCATCGCGTGCCTCCATACACTGATCACTACTTGAATTTTTTGTATGCCAACATGCGCGCACAGATTATTTTCGCTATGATGCCTAGCTGGTGAAGATGGGTGCCTTAAACCACTCATTGTTTACACTGCTGCAGCCCTAGTAACCAAGCAATCACAAACAAAATATAAACATCATAAGGCATGTACAATTGAATCAGCAACAAGCAGTGCAACCAACATGCATTGAAACGATCAATTCATACAAACACCAATAACCACAAACAGCATCAAGCCCAACACAATTAGAAATGAAAAGAAACAAAAGGGTAACGCCAACAACTTTCTTCTCTTCCGTGTGTAGTAACCATGTTTGATTTGATTATATTTGATTTGATTTGAGCTTCAACCTCAATTTTTGATATTTGAGGTAAGATTTGAGATTAACCTCTTAGGGTTCCTCACTGAGTCACTAACTTACTGTCACTCTGATCATTTTTCTCATGACAATAGTTATCAGAACATTTCTGATGTGTGTTTCAAAAATTTAGAAAAACATATATAAAATTATAACTTATCAGTTCCGTAAAAAAATATGCCAAAGTGGCAGTGTATATACACTAGTCACTGAGACTCACTCTAATACTAATAGAGATTAAGAACGTAAAATTGATAGATTTGAAATTGCATATAACTTTTTGTTGATACGATAAAGTTAGAGCACGTACCAAAATTGAAGTGACAATCACTCAGCTTTATGGCACTTCCTTTTCCTCTTCTTTATGATCACTTTCTTCAATATGAATCGAATCGATCGGTAGTGGAGAGCTTTTTCTCTGGCTTTTCGGCTTTCCAGGAGTGGGTGCTCCTGGGTTTCTATTCGGTTGCGGAGAGATGACAACGGGATGAGACGGAGAACCGCATACACGTTTGCTATTGCTGTTGGTGTTGGAACCGTCCTGTTTTTAGGCAGCTAAGCATCCAGAGTTGGTAAGTTTTAGGGCCGACAACAAGCCCCTTGTGTTGGAGGTGAATATAGAGAGGTCGGTAGCCTTCCTCACCTGGAGTGATGACTTTCTCAGGAGGGGGAAGTTTCCCCCTAGCCTTCTCAGCATTTACGTCTGCGGCCGCCTCCTTTGGTTTCAAATTGGTCCTCCCCCCGGGCCTTGCAGGAGCGGCCCCCCCTCCAGCACTGTCAACAGCCCCTTCGTTGCCTTTTCCCTTGCCTTTCTGGAACTGCTCCACACCAACAGGGAATGTGGTCGCAGCCTTTTAATGCTCGGGGTCAGGGGCATGCTGCAATCTCTCGTGGCTCACCCCTTCTTCCCGTTCGACCCTGTCGGATTGTATGACATGTCTTTACGGGGTGTAAAATGTTTGCAGACGCTCAAAAAGGGGGCCATAAAAGATGTTCCAGCACCAGAAAAGTTAACACAGCTGTTCAGGAAAACGTTTAGCTGATCGGTTTACCTCTGCATGAAGTAAAAGGGGGTAAAACATCAATTTCAGTGCAGCTCAAAACGTTCTTTTTTTGAGAGCAAACCATCAAGATTTAGGTTTTTTCATTTGAATCAGCATGCGTGACGGATCAGTACTTGCAAAAGTTTTTTCGGGACCTTCATATTTGAGGTTGAAAGTCATATTGATCAAATATTTGATCATATTTGATAGGTCTTTAAACACTAGGTCCTCCCTGACTGGATATTTGATTTGAGCTTAAGCCCTACCTCAAATCAAATCAAATTAAACATGGTCACTATCCGTGTGTGTCAACATGCGCGAATAGGTTGAAACTAGAATTGAAATCTACAATAAGAACTCTTTAAATTTCGTTTAATTGATCGATTGGTTCCACGCTAGGTTTTGGCGTTATATCCATTTGTTGTGAGAGCTATTAGTAGCAAGACATATTTATGTTTAAAAATGTTTAAAATTCCTATATATATGGAAATATACTATTATACTACTTCGACTCTCTTCCTGCCAGTGCAGTGCCTGGTTCCAGAATCAGTCTGTGTCACATTCAAACAAAATCAGATTGAAATAAAACGCCTTGCGGAAACTCATGCGAAGTCAAAACCACCCCGACACCAGTGGTTTGCGTACTCCTCTACTTCACTCTACACTTCCACGAGTTGGCCCTCCCTCCCAACATAAACTGTCATCCCCTGAGCCCTCCGACTCCCTAACTCAACTCGGAGTCCCTTGTCGTCGACGTTCATTGGAAACAGAAAGAACCTGGCCGCCTCCACGGAATAGTCCTCAACGGTCCTCAAAGAACTTTATCACGGTCTGCACACACACACACACACACACACACACACACACATCACACACACACACACACACACACACACACGCGCGCGCGCGCGCACACACACACACACACACACAGAAACAAGCCCCAACACACATACACACACATACACACACATACACACACACACACACACACACGTCACACACATCACACACATCACACACACACACACACACACACACACGTGTCACACACATCACACACATCACACACATCACACACATCACACACACACACACACACACACACACACGAACACACACACACATCACACACATACACACATCACACACACACCCACACACACATACATACACACAACCGGAAACTCAAAGCTGTCTCGGAACTTTTAGAAAGAGAACGATGCAGTGCAGATGGGGCCCCAAAACTGAGTGTAAAGGAAATGGGGGTGCGCGAACTGCCCAACCCACCTTTTGTTTTGTTAGCGGTTTGGAGACGAGCCTCTCTGCCCGTCCCTCTCGCGAAACCCCAAACGCACCTCCATCCTCCAGCGACTTCTTGCACAGCGCCTCACAGAGGCCCTGGTACCAAAGCTACGTAGACTAAGAATGGGTTCTCAGCCGACCTTTGCTGCAAGAATCATTAACAATCAGGCACAGGAAGTGAACTAGGACAGAGCAGTTCATCGATCTGAAGATAGTCAACCTTCTTTCAAAAGAAGAGAAAAGCAAAACGCGCTTCTGACAAAATATGGATCCAATCAGCGCAAGGCTAACCACTTGTCCATCTGTTAAATGCGCATCGATCCCCTCCACAGTTGTCCATACTTCTGCAAAAACATGCGGAACAAAAACCCAGGAAAAACAACCCAACAGAGGGACATCTGACCAACAGGTAGCTGCGCGAAAAATCCGTTGATTCCCCGTTCCTCAAGCCATCGCGGAGACAGGGATCGCGACAGAGCATCCCTGAAAGGAATGGATCACATACATCCAGGAAGGCGCGCAGCTAACGTCGTCAGTCTATGGGGAGCCAGTCAGGCACATAGACAGATACACTGAGCGGTACGGACCATCCGGTAGCCTCGCAGAAAACGACACGCTGGCAAAGGACAGAACAGAATGCGAGGACGAAAAGAAAGTCAAAAAAGGAAAGCAACACACACACACACACACACACAGAGAGAGAGAGAGAGAGAGAGAGAGAGAGACAGAGAGAGAGAGAGAGAGAGAGAGAGAGAGACAGAGAGAGAGAGAGAGAGAGAGAGAGAGACAGAGAGAGAGAGAGAGAGAGAGAGAGAGAGAGAGAGAGAGAGAGACAGAGAGAGAGAGACAGAGAGACAGACAGAGAGAGAGAGAGAGAGAGAGAGAGAGAGAGAGAGAGAGAGAGAGAGAGAGAGAGAGAGAGAGAGAGAGAGAGAGAGAGAGAGAGAGAGAGAGAGGGTAGGAAAAAAGGAGGGAGGGAAGGAGCGAAGGAAGGAGGGATAGAGAGTTCAGGAATGTGTGGAGCCAAAAGGACGGACAGAGGATCGAAATGAAAGATTCAAAGGCGTCCAGAGGTGGAATGAGCTCTAAAGAGATGCATACTTGCATACATGCTTCTTCACGTATGTATGCATGGTTGAGGACGAGGACAGAAAAACTCAGGCACTGCCCCAAAGCAGGGACTCTAAGTGGATCTATTTCGACTGGCTGACTGACTGCCTGACTGACTGGGTGACTGGGTGGCAATGGTGACCACCGTCTTCTTTCCCTCGGCTTCATCCTTCGTGAGGAGGAATTTCCGCACAATTTGCGTCATTTCCTCTCGGATCCTCACGAGAAATTCGGGAGACGGGAGGAGAAAGTGCGGAGCGTCCTGCAAGGGAGAGAGAATGGAGGGAACAAGACAGCAACAAGGGACAGCCTTGAAGTGCGTTTCTGAGAGAAGGACGTAGCCGCAGAAACTTAACTTTCAATCAAGGAAACAGACGCCCCGCTTCCCTCTCATACACCATCATTCCTTTCGTGCAAAACACACACACACACACACACACTCACTCACTCACTCACTCACTCACTCACTCACACAGACAGACAGACAGAGGGGGAAAAGGGGAAACAGAGACGGAGGGCATTTCTGTGTGTGCGACAGAGAGAGAGAGAGAATGAAAGCCAGGGGGCGGGGGGGGGAGGTTGAACAGGGAAGAGAGAGAAAGAGACACACACACACACACAGAGAGAGAGAGAGAGAGAGAGAGAGAGAGAGAAAGCAGGAGGTGGGAGTGAGACAGGCCTGCAGGACTGACGATTCCTTTAGTTTCCCTGTCGAGGAGTGGAGAATTAAGGCGTTGAGGAGGTCCATTATTTGAAATCATTCATGCAAAGTTTGAGGGAATAGGAGGGATTAACAGAAATCAAGAACTCACGCAAAGCTTTGTTTGCTGAACAGGTGCGTGCTTACAGGGGGATCCAAGAATTTACTGCTCTTCAAAGTCAGTGCGTGGAAGCCTTTAAGAAGCCACTGCAGGATACATGCATCTGAAATGCAGCAACGTTTCAGTACTCCATCAAATGCAGTGACTCAAATCAGCAGGTATTGATGATGAATCTGAATGAGTATGTATACGAGGCTCCTTATCTGTTATTCGATGCAGGCCCATTTCTTCATTCTCGAGTCAAGTCCACCTGCGTGCACTGACCACCGGGCATCTCTCTCCAGAACTGTGTAGTAGCGCCTGATGTCTTTTGTCGACAGGGTGCTTCCCAATTTCTCCAAGCCTGTAAGATCCCCCCCCCCCGCCGTTCTCGCCCTCTCGAAAAGGTATTTTGCGGCAATTCTTCGCATCTCGCCTCTCCCACCTTGCCGAGACGCAATTCTTTTAGAGGAACGGGGGAAGGGGTGGGTTTCTTCCCAGGCCCTGCAGCTGCTGCGCCCGAGCCAGAGCCACTCGAATTGGAGGGGCCTGCAAAGATAAGACCCAGAACGACAGAGCAAAACAGAGGAGCAGGAAGGGATTTTGTACAAGAACAGCCCAAGCCAGAGAAGGAGAAGAGGCCATTGCAGGCAGTGGGGATACAGAAGTGCTCACACAGTAGGACGAGGCAAACTCGCCGTTCAAACCGGATTCCATCTGCACGAGTACCCTTCGCGGCCAGCAGGGATGGACGCATGGTTGGGTATGCTAATTAAGGAACATGTACGTGTGGTCCGGTGTGGAACAGGGAGGCGGGACTGGAAGAGGATTAGCCGTTTGATCGTCAGTCAGAGAATCGTGTGAAAGGTCTGACCTGCGGCGTATTCTTTTGCCCTCTTGAAGCCTCCTTCAGGCTCGTCCGTCTCCAAGGCCCGGCTCCGGGAGGTCCTGAGGGGTGAGGATCAGGCGCTCCCCTAGAGAAATCGTGGGACATCAAGTCATCACCTGCACATTGCAAGCAAAGGGGTCGTTGAAATATGGGGACACTGCGGCAGTGCATGCGTCCATGCGATGGCGGAGGCGGACAGTGAGACAGGAAACAGGGACGGCCACGGAGACAGAGACAGCGCATGCTTAAAAAAAGATATCGGTGGACAGGAGCCTGCGCTGAGACGCAGAAGGATCTCTTACGTCTCTGAGCCATTGTTCTGAATGGGATGAGGGGGTCTTCGCAGGGGCCAGCAGATCACTAGACAGCTTCAGAGACACCAGATGGACTGAGGCGGAGACGGTTTAGAACTCTCTGAAGGCCTGCAGTGAGAGGGCTGCCACCGTACACTTGCACTTCGTTTCTGCCTTTCACTGTCACTCTCGTTAACCGTCGCAATGACATGGACGGCAGTCCATCGAGGGTGCCAAACTCTGCAGTTTCCTTATGATTTTTTTCCCCCCTAACTGCAATATACTGCAATTAATGATGATGCATGCATGGCAGCCGTATCCCCTGAGCTTCAATGTTTGCCGGGTTTTGCTAGAGTGTACTGGCGGATGCAACAGGGACGCATGCATGCATGTGAAGCCACCCCCGGCACAGCTAGCACCACTCTACAAAACTAAAAGATTGAAACTGTGTATTTTCCGGAATGGGCGGTCTCGACTGGCCAAATCACCCTAACTTCAAAACTGGTCTCACTTTTGTATATGAGTGCGTATACAGTTCCTACGAAGTGTGTTCAAAGGCGTTGGAAAAGTAAATCAGGATGCTGAATAGAAAAAGAGACTGCAGGCGCGTATGCATATACCATACCAAGGCTTCATACACATGTACAGCGACAGGAGACATGCCGAAGCCTTCCGAGCAGAAACCGGTAAACATTAAAGCTCAGCAGATCCGTCTACGTGCATCCATATTACATCCATGCATGCATGGGTCCAGCAAGGTGGGACTGGGGAGGGGGAAAAACGTCTGGTGCATTCTTACCCCAAATATGATAGGTGTATCTACGAGGGGAAAGCCCGCATGGGAGAGATTCCCGCAAACCAGGTCAAAGCGGCCACAACGCGCTTCAAAAGCTACGTTGAGTCCTTTGCCCCCCCTTATGGCTCGCAGAACTGCTATATGCTGTGCTGTAACTCCTGCGTGTGCTTCGCCCTCCTGGGTATTCAGGCTTTGCATGCTGAGACCAGTGCAGACCTACAGAGAAAGAGAGCTGCATGCCCGACAAGCTTTAGATAGTCTGCAGGGGGTACGAAAGTTTCTATAACAGCTGTTGCATCGGAAGGTTAATGACCGGGGTCTGCTTTTATTGGTGTTTCGGGAAGAGGAAGCCGTTTTAGAGGGGAAGGCGCAGGACCGAGAACTAACATGACTGGTATGAGTCAGAGAGAGGTGTCACTCATTAACAGTTTGAGACAAGAAGAAGAGAGCGGGAGAAAGAGAAAAAAAGAGGGGGGAGATTGCGAAAGCAGAAGCAGGCACTGATAGTAAGAAATAAAAAGACTTTGTATGGGATGCTGAAACTCATCGTTTTAAAGACTGTTGATGGCATGCTGTCTAAACCTGCCTGCGGCGCCTGGGGTACCTCAGGCACGCCGCAGGCGGCCCGCCAGGGCCGCCTGGGACGACCTCTGGTGGTTTTACCTAAGTTTATATAGAGCTGCCTAGGGGGAAGCCTCAGGCAGTTGTTAAGAGTTGCCTGGGGTGAAGGTCGGTGCCGAAAGCATCGACCTTATCGTCATGAACCACGGTGCACGTGCCCGACCAGGTTCGTGCGAGGGACACGCCAACGCAACCTCGTCATCTATACGTGCATGCCACGTATCAAAGGTCCGACTGGGTCATGCAGATATATACAGACCGGCAGTAACTTTTTGTTCGGCGGTCGCGATCAGCAATAGATACCAGTGTATATACATTAAGTTGACAGTTGCTTTCAACTTTCATCTCTTCTCACTCTTATTACTGGAGATGCATATCATTGTATATCATTGTATATCCATTGATTAATTCACTGATTGATTCCATACTTAGTCTTCCCACTTACTGACTGTACTGATTGATAATTCTGCATGTGGCCTTCCCGCTTGCTGAAGAACAGAAGAACAGGCCATAGCTGAAGAGAACCGCCACAGAACATTCAGACAGGCAATCGATGCCTGTGTCCCTCACCACCATGATAAGACAGAAGATTTTGAGCTTGTCTGGGAGGTGCCAATCCAAGTAAAGAAAAAGTGATACATGCAACTTTGCATGGTTTATAAACTTATCGCAGAGTGGAAATTTACTCTAGAAAATTATTCAGAAAATTTGATTTAATTCTTTTCTATAAAATAATATCTAGAATTATATAAAAATTTTGATTTATTGATTTAATTTAAGCATTGTAAATGAATCTTTAAAGTTGCGTTCAGATACTAAATCCTAGAATAAAGGTATTTTTAAACTTTTTTCAACGTTTTTCACACTATAGAGAGAATGCAGAAAGACCCTCTGACTGCCTGGGGTGCCGCAGGTGGTCCGTAAGGACCACCTGGGGAAGGTTATACATAAGACCCCAGGCGGCCCGTTAGGGCCACGTAGGGTCAGCGTAGGCAGTCATTCTGAAAGTTTAGACAGCATGGTTGATGGTATATCCAAAATTCAATAATCATAAATTTATATTGCTAGCTTTTATATGTGTGTATCTATGCTTGTACATATATTAAACAATTCAAAAATCTAAGCTGAAATCTTGTTTGAATTAGTCTATGACTTTAAGGTACTTTAAGGCTATTTCAGCTTATTCATTAAGCTATATAATTGTTTAAAATACAACTCGGGGTCCCAACTATTTTTTATGTTTTTTATTTTTGCTAAACAAGTTTAAAGAAGTTTGGCAAAGTTGGTTTAGAGAGTAGCTAGCTTTCGCTTGTGGGCTTGGCTCAGTGTAGTGGTGGGTTTCGGTGGGGGTGGCGGCCGGGCTGCGGGCCTGCGGCCCCGTGCAAGTCAATGCCGCCCGCCGCCGCCACGCGATTCACGTTTATATAGCCGATCGATTCTTTCAAAGTGCGCGAAGCCAGTGCCCTGCATGAACCGTCACGTCGGGCACAACTAAATTTTGGCCACCAATTAATTGCATGATTGAACGATCAGAAACCGCCAAGAGCAGATTGACTCGCACTGCATGGCGACATCTCCTTTAGACTGTCCTGTACAGAACTCGCTAGACGAAAGCCTCCGCCTCTGCATGAAATCCACGCTTTGAATACATAGAAAAGACGAAGAGCACCTGTGAATTTAATCGCCTTCCTGCTCGGGGCACCTGATCGAGGTACAAAATGGTAAGGGTTGCTGTCTTCCTCGACGCTAAGCAAGACTCGGATCTTCTTCCAATTTGTACTCGTCTCCTTTCTGCAGGCAGAGAACTCAAATCCCCTCAGCGCGGAGGAACAGCTCCGACAGAGAGTCATGACTCAACAGGTCAGTAGAGCCTGCCTGCAAACAACACTTGGCGGGAAAGGTCAGACACTTTGATGACTTACGTTGAATTTTCCGTTCGGTGAAAGATGCGTCAGTGGTGCAGACAAAAACGCGCATCTCTCTTCTGTGTGCAGATAGCAGTGTTGCGGCCCGTTGCGATGACGGGCGTCGTCGGGGTCTCTGCTCTGTTGTGCCTGTTGTATGTCTCCGGGGTGTTCGACCTTCGTGGCCTTACCATGCGGATGGGCTACGCAGGGCTGATGTTCTTTGCGGTGTGTCCGTTGGGGCGGGACGCCGAGAGGAGGGAGCTCTGCAGCTTCGTGACGTCTCTGCTGATGAGTTCGTGGATTTACTTCTGCGTCCACATCACCAGACACCAAGTCGACAGGGATATCGACATCATGAGGTGCATGATCATCTGTCAGTCGCCCCGTGAGGATGCCGAGATGTGTGTGGTGTGAAGGAATATGTATATCCGATAAATCAGCATGCAAGGCCGATCAGGATCGTGGGCTTCTTCTCACCTCCTCAGTAATCCGTCCGGTCTCCGCAGGTCACAAAGCCGGACAGCCATTTTGACGGTCAAGAGTCATCCAGCTGACAGTCATTTTGCCCGCCTCCCCAGCTCCTCCCTCACTCCCTCAGTCACTCACTTTATCACTCACTCAGTTTATCACTCACTCATTCACTCACTCACTCACTCATTCACTTTATCACTCACCCGCTGACTCACAAGCCAGTGAATC
The DNA here is from genome assembly GCA_018398765.1 of Chromera velia. Classification (NCBI taxonomy): domain Eukaryota; family Chromeraceae; genus Chromera; species Chromera velia. The sequence goes on along the minus strand of JAHBMJ010005738.1, from coordinate 55,101 downwards.
AGCCGGTCAGGAAACTCATTTATCATGTGGCCCAGGCAATCGCCCGTCTATTCAGATCTCCCCCTCCACACCTCAGTCACTCTAGGTCATCCAATCCACGCATGAATTCTACACGCATTTCTCTTCTCTGCCTGTGCAGCCGTGCTGAACAAGAACATCATCGGAGTGATTCACCACACAGATTTGAACTTTTGGGTGCTGAACATTGTCGACGGGGCCCTCTGGGTCCTCGTGTGCCCCCCCATTCCCTCCGCCCCCAAGTTGGCCGTCGCCTGGGCCATAGTTATCCGTTTACTCGCAGCCTCCCAGCGTAAGATGACCAGGCAGACTTTGTTCAAAGTCTTTGAGGAAACCCAAAAGAGAGAACGGGCGGAAGGAGCAAAGGCCCGTTTCGTCTCGTACATCATGCACGAGATGCGAAACCCGCTTTCCGGGGCCGGGTTTCTTCTCGTTGAATTTCGTGCCATTCTGACGGATCTTTTGAAAAAGGCAGCAGAAGAAGGAGGAGGAGGCCCTGTCCAGTCTGCCCTCTCTTCTGCTGTCGTGTCTGAAGGAGCAGAGCTCCTCAGGTTCACTGATATGATCCAGAAACAATTTGACAAGATGCGAAGCGTGTGCGAGGATGTGTTGCAACTAGAGAAGCTTGACAAAGGGGGGTTTCAGTTAGATTTCAAAAGAGTCGATCTGGCCGCCTGGTTCGATCGCATCGGCAGACAGGAGTCAGTAGCCACAGCCGGTGCAGGCACAGAGGTCAGGTTCAAGTGGAAGTGGACACTGGATCCCCGTCTGCAGGGACAGTTGGGGGGAGGGGCAAAGTCTGCTGTGGGGTTTGCAGACTTCCTCCGACTCGAGCAGGTGATTGCCAACTTCCTCAGCAATGCCCGAAAATTCACAAAAAAAGGCCATATCCATTTGACTGCTTGTTTGAGAGCACCCACAAGAGAGGAGATGGAACGGGTGATGAAGACTCTCTGCCAGGTAGAGGCACCGGGGGAGGGCACGGGGAGGAGGAACCGCACGAATTCAGCAGCAGACGTGATGGCGACTTTGTTCGGAAAGTCTGGAGAGGAAAGTGAAGGGGGGAAGAGTCTCGGGTTGCGGAGACAGTGGGCGAAGGCAGTGAGAGATTTGAAGAAGGGGGGATCGGGATCAGAGTCCTCTCTAGTGGTGCGTGCAGGGACATCGGAAGTGCCACCCGAGAGTCAATGCATCAGCAGCACGCCGCCTTCTTTGTCCTTTGCAGTCTTGAGAGTCGCTGTGTCAGATTCAGGACCGGGTTTGAGTCAGGAGGACATGAGCAAGTTGTTCCGACCTTATTCTCAGGTGCGTGCAGGGGAGTTGCAGAATGGGGGGGGAACAGGTTTGGGCCTGTGTATTTGCAAGAGTTTCGTGGAGGCACACGGGGGTGGTGAGATTGGTGTGGAGAGTGAGGGCAGGGGGAAGGGAAGCAGTTTTTTCTTTCAACTCATCACACCTCTAGTGGCAGTGCCCCCCTCCCAGTCCAGTGCTGATTTGAGAGAGAGTGGAAGAGAAGCTAGAGGTGAACGAAAGAGCACAGCGTCAACGCAGCTGCAATCTGAGGGCAAGTCAAATTTGCCTCGGGTAGAGCAGAAAGAGGAGGTTGATGACTGTGGAAAAGAAGAGAAGGAAAACTTGACTGAGGAACAGACATCAGTAGCAGCAGAAGACGAGGGAGAGGCAAAACCCAATCTCCTGTCTCTGCCCACTCCATCCAGGACATGTCACCCCCCCAACACATCGACTGCGGCTTCCTCTTCGTCGCCCTCTAGCACCGCATCCCCCTCTTCCACCAACCCCCCCACTCATCAATACAATGCGGATGTGCTGGTGGTAGATGATGATCAATTCTGTCTGATAGCAGCAGAGGTTGCCATCCGCCGTCTCGGCTATTCAGTAGAGAAGGCCACAGACGGGCAGGAAGCAGTTCAGATGATTCTAAATCAGGGCAGGTCCTACAGGCTCATCTTGATGGACAACAACATGGGGGTCATGGGGGGTGCAGAGGCAACACGGAAGATTTTGGGATTTTACGAAGAAAGCCGGTCAGGGCAGGGGGGGAAATCCTCTGTTGCTGTCTCTCTTCCTCAACGGGACCGGCAGAGAAGCAAGACTGCGCCTGTGGGGGGCCAGTTGAGTTCCAGTGCGTCTCAGACTGACACTGACACGCCACGCCCCCCTCTGATTTTGGGATGCACAGGGGACGTGAACGAGAGCGTCAGGACAGAGTTTGAACAGGCAGGAGCAACTACTGTGATCCATAAACCAGTGGACACAAAAGTTCTTGTCAGCCTCCTGCAGAAACTGGCCGTCTGACGTGTGTTTGCGTGAGTGAGTGAGTGAGTGAGTGCGTGAGTGAGTGAGTGAACTTCAGTGCCCAACCAGTCACCGCATGGAGTGAAAAGGAAATCCAAAGTTGTCTCCCGGCTTCATCCTTCCTTACCATTCTGGCGCGTAGCCATGTTATTTTTCTCAGGGAAGACCGGATTCCCTTCTTCCTTTTTCATGTACCTCATATTTTTGTTGCCAACACGTCAGTGCGCCCTGCTTTCTTTCTTTTTCGAGACACACGTACAGTCCTTGCATGTCTCTCTCATGGTCTCTTGTGCCCTGTTCAGCCCTCACAAATTTAAAGTCAGGGTCTTTCAGGGCATGTATGCATGTTTTGGATCGATTGGACAACCGGACGGACCTAGCTGCTTCATGCAGTGCCAAATCAAGAGTCGCCTGTATCTTCTGCGCAAGATGAGAGTGAGTCTACTGGCGACACCAGCTGCGTGTCCATCTCTAGGCCCGTTGAGTGCACCCCTAGGTGCACGCGATGCACTTCTGGTGCCCTTCAACTTTTTGATTCTTCTTCTCTCTTCCCTGTTTCGTTGTCCTTTCTCCTGGTCTATCATACCGAATGTGTCGTGGGATCTCGTGCAAGAGAATTTTCATTTCCAAGGAAGGAAAAGGAAAATGAAGGAAGGCAGAGGATAGGAGAGGATGGAAGAAAAATGGTAGAGACGAGAGGGACTTGAAAGAAAGAATGAACTTATGAAGCTTGAATTGAAGGAGTGAGGAAAGGAGACTGAAAGAGTGATTGCAGAAGAAGGCTTTAATATTGCAGGGCACTGCAAGCTAACTTAAATGCATCTAATGATATGCTTATCCCTAAATGATGGAACAGATATACTTGATTGATTGATTGATTGACTGATTGATTCAATTTGATTGAGGAAACTATAGCGCTACAGGCCTTCCCACTATGTCCATACTTAATTTTCACATACAACACCATGCAACATATATATTAATTCTTCTTCATTAATTTGTAATATGATGATGATGATTGTTCTGAGACTGAGTCCTATCCTATTAAATCCCCTCCTATAGGATTATTAGGATATCGTAGGATATCGACAATCATATATATCGTAACATGATATGTGTTCTATTATGTATACTCTATAGAAACTTTAGCCTTAGTTTGTGTCTTAAATTAAAAAAATTAATTAGATCGAAATGTCAGTGTTTCACTTAAACTTTTGAAAAGCGGGAAACATTTCAGGGGGGAAGGGGGAGTCTTTTACGGTATAGACATGTCTCATATGCATGCAAACAATTTTTTACATCACTGTACATCATTGCACAGACCGCCGCAGGGAAACTTAGAACATTATAGCATCAATCGGACCTAGATTATAATCTTATAAACTTACATCATCAAGTTATATGTATACCTAACATCCATAATTAATACTGCATATATAGCTAGGCAGCCTAGGCATATAGTGATTCGTATTAGTAAACTGCGGAGCTAGCCGCGCAGAAACCTAAGCAGAAACTTGAACCATTATAATTATAATTCTATATATGGCTTCAAGTGTTTCTAATAATTGAAATGTGAGTAGAAACTCATTAAAAACAATTTTGAAAGTGAGTAACCTATAAGGTTGTTGTGCATAGAATCCCCGACCTCCTTAACTCTGGGATCAGTACAAAAATTTTTATATAACTTGGCTTATATGCTGAATAGTCACGACAACTATCATGTCGTACTACGTCATACTCTAGGTGATACTCTACCTCTTTGCCTTCAACACTCTAAGGGTGTTGCTTTAGAAATAGTACCAATTTATGAACACAGAAGGATATAGAAGGATTTATGAGATGGTACTGTGATGGTACTGTCTTAGTATTGAGTGTTGTGTCCGGCATAGAATGGCAGAGCAGCACGGAGCTATTCTTCCCTCATCCAAAACAATGAGGCACACACGGCAAGTTATTGATCTGGACGTCCTGTAACCCGTGACTACTATCCGCCTGATGACCTCAGCGACGAAACTTTAATAGTTGTGGAGAATCTTGTGGTAGTTGCCTCCCTCCCACTGCCGGGAGTTTCTGAGGTCTCTGACCACCTGATTGAAGGTGAAGGTGTGTTCACCCTGCCAGGTGTAGCCAAGTGATCACAACCTCCACCTTTGAGAGGTTGAGGGTCGAGAGCATGACAATGGCATTCAGAGAGTAGTAGGTGGTCTGTTCAATCCCCTCAGATAACCCGTACTCCGCCTCCTTTGCTTCAACACTCAAAGGGTGTTGCTTCAGCAGCAACACCGATTCATGAATATAGAACGATTCATGAAATGGAAGGACAAGCAGGGAGTATTGGATACCGCCGGAGTACGGCGGTAGAAGAGCTCGGAGGCGCTCTTCCTGTATCCAAAAACATAAAACAACTACAGTGAGAAACCAGTAAAAGCCAAGGGCCATTGTGCACTCGACAGTTTTTGCAAAAAGAAGCGTATTCAACGGTTTGTAAAAAGGACTCGAGTGAATTATAGTGTAATTAAGTGCAAAAAGAAGTTCTACCCGACATAGCATTCGATGTGTATACTGAGGATGACTTGAACTTGGTACTTACAGGATGTTTGAAGGTCAGACAAATTAATTCAAAGTAAATCAAATTCGATGACTCACGCTTGCATGCATGGGAGTGCCTGTCCCACTGTCGAAATAGATCTTCTTCCTTCCCTGAGGACCTCACGAGGAACGCATTTAATTCCATTGACCTTCTCTTTCGTCCGACCCAAGGTTTCTAGAATGGCGCGGCGGGAGTGGCGTTTGCATATCTGCATGCATGTAGTCATATATACAGATAAATAGAGCATGCAATCCTGATATTAATAAAATCACTTTCTCGGAAAGATAACATGACAAGCAGAATAAGTGCGAAACAGTCGAGTCAGATACCTGCCTCCTGTGTGTTGAAAGCTTGGGTGAGCTCAAGACCTCAATTTAAGATACCTGCTCGTTTTGCTCATAGCAGTCAGAGTCGGTCAAAGTGGGTGAATGACAGTCACTCTCAGTACGAGATTGCAAATGCCTTTTGACAATACGCTCTCTTACTTTCTTACTTTCTTTTTTTCTTACTTTCTTTCTTTCTTTCTTTTTTTTTTTTTTTCTTTCTTTCTTTCTTTCTTTTTTTCTTTCTTCTTTTCTTTCTTTCTTTCTTTCTTTCTTTCTTTCTTTCTTTCTTTTTTTCTTTGTTTGTTTGTTTTTTTCTTTCTTTTTTTCATTTGCTGCTCATTTGTTCATTCGGTCAGTCGGTCGGTCGCTCGTTCTTTCTTTCTTTCGTTCGCTCGCTCGCTTGTTCGTTCGTTTGTTCGGTCGGTCGGTCGGTCAGTCAGTCAGTCAATCAGTCAGTCGGTCTTTCTTTCTTTCTTTCTTACAAAGTTCGTTTGTTCGTTCGTTTGTTCGTTCATTCGTGGACGCATGTATTTTGGTCAGAGAAGAAAAAAAACGAAGCAATCAAGGGATTCGGAAAAAGGAAGGGAAACTCAGATGTCTCCGCATGTTGGGGGCGAGTGGGATGCTTTTTGCCCCCCCCTCTGCATAGGAGACCGGCGCTTTTCCGCAAAGAACTCGTTCTTATAATTGGTAAGGAGTTAGAAGGTGAAACTTTGTGTAAGAAGACGTTGTAACGATAGAAAAAGAACTATGGAACAGATTTTTAATATAATTTCTAGAAACATAGGCTGCCATACAAATTTTATAAGTTTCATACCGTTTTTTTTACTATTCAAAACCGTTAAAAAATGGTCTCAAAATCAAAAAATTTGTATGACAGCCTATGTTTCTAGAAATAATATAAAAAATCTGTTCTATAGTTCTTTTTTTATCATTACAACGTCTTCTTACACAAAGTTTTAGCTTCTAACTCCTTACGAATTATGAAAACGAGTTTTTTGCGGAAATGCGCTGCTTTAGGGGGGCAAAAAGCACTCCACTCACCCTCGGCATGCATCTGCTTTGCAGAGAGCAAGCGTGGCTTGACTCTGGGTTGAAAGCAGCTTTTCAGCGATTGATGGGACTCGTTCGGCTTATCATTCAATCCTGCACTCGCGTTTATAGCAGGTATCCGCAAGGTAGGTAGTCAATCTCGACGCTCTGTAACCCGTCACGCCTATTTGCTGGATCACCTCCGCGACGAAACTTCAACAGTTGTGGAGTATCTTCTCGTACTGCCCTTGCTCCCACTGACAGGAGTTTGTCAGGTCTCTGACCACTTTATTAAAAGTGAAGGTGTGGTCACTCTGCCAGGTGACTACCACGTTGAGGGTCGGGAGCTTGGCAATAGCACTCAGAGACTTGTATAGGTGGTCTCTTCAATCCCCTGAAACTGCCCGTACTCCACCTCCTTGGCTTCTACGCAACCCAAGGGTGTTGCTTCACCAGCGCATCACCGACTCATATGTGTAAAAAGACTCATAGAAGGGGAAGATAAGCAGAGGGCATTGTGTTTACCGTCCCGAGTACTGTGGTAGAAGAGCTTAGAGGCGCTCTTCCCATATCCAAAAGAAAGATGTATATACAGGTTCTGTATTCCGATATGCCCATCCGTCTGATGATCGACTTCTGTGATGAAGCTCCAATAGTTATGCAGGATCTTCTCGTACTGTGTCTTTTTCCACTGGTGGGAGTTTCTGAGATCTTGCACCACCTTGTTGAAGGTGGAGGTGTGGCCCCCCTGCCAGGTGACCACCACCTCCACCTTTGAGAGGTTGAAGTTCCGAAAATTGGCGATTTCACCCAGAGAGTTGTATGTGGTCTCTTGGATCCCCTCGATCTGCCCGTACTCTACCTCCCTGGCTTCTATACCCCAAGATACCCTAAGGGTGTTCCTTCACCAGCATCACCGACTTATGAATATAGAATGACTCATAGAATGGAAGGACGAGCAGGAAGCATTAGGTGCTGCCAGAGTACGGCGGCAGAAGAGCTCGGAGGCGCTCTTCCCATGTCTAAAAACAATTTAAAACATGAAGCAACCATAGACATAAACCAGTAAAAGCCGAGGGCATCCAACGGCTATTATATAAGAAGCAACAAAGTGCTCGGGGCATACAGTTTGCAAACAAGCACTCGACTGAATTGCAGTATAAGCAGGAAGAAGTTCTCATTACATAAAGTAACCCTGCATAGCATCCGATCGATATATATACCCCCTCTTCTCTCAAATGACCTGTCTTTCTCTTTATCACCAAAAGTCAAGAAGCGAGAGTTGTTGCTCACACCCCCTTTTAGGGCCATCTCTTGCCTCTGGCTTCCGTCATGAAAAACTCAGCCCAGCTTCAATCAAATGCCTCCACCTTGGCCTTCACCTGCATCACAGAGAGGCTCCCACTAGGGTCGTACCGTGTTGGAAGTGCCGCAGTGGCCGTGTATGGACTTTCTATAGCGTATCTGAACACTCACTCATCCTTTCCCTCACATATGGAGAAACCTGAGGGGCCTTTGCATTTCAGTCCGTCTCTCCCATGACCTTTGCGAAAGGTGGAGGCTACTGCTGCTGCTGCTGCTGCTGCTGCTGCTTTTGCTGCATCCCTCAAACTCAGGGACCGGGGGGAGCCTTGTTTTAGCACTAAAAAATTTGGCATCAGACGGGGGAGGCCCCGCAATAGGCCCCCCTGGGGGGTGATGATCCTGAGGGTTCGGTTGAGGTTGCATGGGCTTGTGAGAGGAGAGGTACGGATGTTCCCGGGGGACCGGCTAGGTGGGAAAATCGTGAACGCATGCTTGAGAGGGCCTTTCCAAATATGGATGGTGTTTGTTTAGCAGGCGCCCCCTTCTATCCCCTTCCCTCTAAGCCCTTAGAGAAGGTTGGCAGGGAGGGTCACCGTGGCGCGGGGGACAGTGAAAGCATTTTCCCCTGCTTTGGGGGAATTGAAGGGACAAACGGAAAACAGCTGATTCCCCTGCTGCCAACTCTGTGTGACCCTGAAGAGCTCTGCTTCAGAGGCACGGGTCTGGTCGCTGCTGAAAGCTCAGTCTGTGATCTTCCATAAAAAGTCATATGGTCCCACTGTTATCATCTTCCTCCCCCCTGCTACTGTTCTGCCATAGAAACCCTGCCCTGTGCTGCTTTCTAGAGAGGTATGTGGGGCATAGGATCCTCGGCGCACCGAGGGAGACAAACAAAAAAAAAAAACCTCTGGACCACCTGAGGACCGACCGCACAAGGACCTCCCATTCTTCATCCTCTGGGGAGATCTTATCACACACCACATAACCACTGCCGCATCCCTTGTCAGTAGAAAACCCCCTCTGGCTATCTGAGTCAACCAACTGAGGCAACCCATCTCCCTCATCTGGCTGTATCTAATACAAAATCGATCGAAGGCCCCTGGGAGAGGCCTCGATCGCCCTTCTTCGAATTGATGGTTGGACACGACTGGTTTGAGAGAAGAGATTGGGTAGGAGAGCATCGTTTTGACTGTCTCTACTTCTGTTTCATCACTCATGATCATCCATAGACCATACTTGCTACCTGGAGTCTTCAACGCACTCCAGATGGTGTCGGGTTCACGCTTTTCTAGACTATTTAGGTGAGATCTTTCCGGGGCCTTTTTTTGGTAAAAGACACTGCATACATGGGCTGAGGTATTTTTATCTGACGCAAGCAAGCTTGCGAACGGCCTCGGAAAACAAGAAAAATGAGAACTGCACGATTGATGTACGCCGGCCAGCCGACCAAGTGGTCACGCCGATCCCCTCCCCCCGCGTAAAAAGCCGCGGAACCCCCTTTTTCTCAGGAAAAAAGCCCAGAGGTATGCTCTAATGCATACATGGCGCAAATTCAGCCTTTCCGCGGTCGCTTTCCGGGGCTACTCATCTGACGTACGCTAGGGTGTAGCAATCCAGGATGGTTACTACTTTTTTTTAGTGATTTTAGTACCCCCTCCCCTATATATCGATCACCTAGCACTTTGAAAGTGGTGTCAATCGATTGTTTAGCTTAAGTTACTTCTAAAAACATCTTAAAAAGGTTGAAACACTTTATAGTTCTTAAACAATTGCACGATTTTGATGTGTTGCTTCAATATTTGATAAAAAGGCCTCTAACCGAATAACCCATAACCATTTTTGACCCCTGATAAAAAGTGAGTAACCATCTACTATAAGGTCTTTAAACATGTTTTAAACAACTTTTAAACACTTTTTTGTGAGAGTAAACGTATGCATCTAAGCGTGCGTCAGGTGGGTGCCGAGCGTTCTGCGAGCACGCCAGCCATCCACGTGAGTGAAGAGTATTGCGAGTGGCATGATCGCATGTTTGAGTGCATTAGCATCTGACTCCTTAATCGAACAGTGAGGCTGTACGAAGGCTTGGTCTGCTCAGTTAGTTTATGATAGAGAGCATCCTCAGATAGCAATCTGATCAGTCTGTGTGTTACGTTTGGAGCGTCGAGATCCAGTGCATTGGATCGAACGCGCGGTCTTCGTTTAAGTAAATTCTAGATTGACGTCTCCTTGAATTTCTCTGTCGTTGCTGAATGGATTTTCCTGTTTGGACTGAGGACTGCGACCCGGTAGGTCAAACTTCCCATTTAGCTGTTTGAGCGTTACCCATTTTTGTTACCTGACTGTTTTAGTCTGTTCTAGGTAACGTTTATCGTCACAAACTTGGCGTTCCCAGGCGTGGGCGGTTCATTTTTTCCCTTGATCTGCATTGATCTGTCTCCTGATTCCTCTTTTATTTTTTCCTGTTCCTTCCAACATGGCGAATACATCTGCTAGCAGTGCAGGTGGTGCTCCAGGCATATAGACGATCAAGTTGCCTGATCTGCACTGGGTCAATCCTTTCGAGTGCAAGGTCTCATTTGTGACCGTTCTATCGACAAAGGATGAGAACCTCAAGGCCATCTTCTAGAAGGAGTTTCAGCTCTGGAAGAAATCGCACAAGGCGACCGCAGAGTACATGCTGGCCGCCAAACACGTTCCAAATAAGGTAGACCAGGTGTCTCTTTGGAAGCTTTCCTTCCTCCGGGGTCTGAGGAAGGACCTTGACCTTATTTATAAGGTCTCTGTTGCTGTGGAAGTCTCAGAGGGGAAGGAGTGTGCCGATCTCTTGGAGGCCATCTCTGACATAGCCACTGAGAAGAAGGAGATCGGTGCAAAGTCCTCTCGGGAGAAGCTCCTTACTCTTCAAAGGAATTTGGGGAAGGAGGACATTGTGTCTGCCGTCGGTCGTCTGAAGAAGTGCCTCCGAGATGGAGGTAAGGCAGGTTACACTGCGCCCAACGACCTGAAGAAGAGGGCCCTTAAGAATGTACTCACCAAGTTTGAGTACACTGATGCCTCAGAGAAGGCCGCCAAAAAGCATGACAAGAAGATCGCCGCACTGACGTACGATGAGATTCTTCCTTTCGTTGAGAGGAAGGTAGAGGCGGCAGAGTTGCTTTCAGTAAAAGTTGCCATCGAGGGTCAGGGTCCTCGTCCCTCCTCTGCCCGTCCCCATCATGAGTACGGGGCAGCAGCCTCAGATTTGTGTGAGGGGGGTCTCAAAAAGGGAAAGGTGGGAAGAGGAAGAAAGGAAAAAAGAGGGAGACATCGTTTCAGTCTTCTGGAGACAGCATCGGAAATGTAGGTACCGCTGCTGCTTCCAGTCAGGGCGGCTCGAGTTTGTCCTCCCGCCCCTATCCCAATTGCGGGCACCTAAAGCACTACGATGAAGCAAAGGGTTGCTCCGCCAAGAATGTCAGATGCTCTATCCCCGGATGCAATCAGATGGGGCACTATGCCAAGTTCTGTCCACTGAAGAAACAGAAGCAGCAGCAGGCAGTAGCCGCAAGGGTGAAAGTGCAGAAAGGGACCATGTTCGAGCTAGATGTTCGAGCTCTGTGAGGTTCTCCAGGGGACTTTCACGGACCAGGATTTTTAAATGGCTCCTGGGACGCCCCCCCCCAGTTCCAGTCCAGCCGCTGGGGGGGGGCAGGGGCCAGTAAGAAGGCTGGCAGTGGGCGTTTCATGAGGGCTACCTTGCGGAATGCCGAGAAGAGGGAGTGGGAGTTTGGCGGGGAAACGGATCAAGTACGAGTCGTTATGTCTGTTGAGTCCTTTATCGGTGTGATGGGAGAAGACGATGGAGAGATGATTGCCGATTCCGGGGCCTCGAAGAGTCTTGTTCCCCCCTCGTTTGACAATTATGTTATTTCGTATGTTGACCAGGCTGTCTCGTTTCATCTCGCCTCTGATGCTGCCCCCCTCTCTGTGAGAGGGGTCAAGACATTTCACCTTCCATTTGTCGATGAATGAGGTGGTGTGCGCATCGTTTCTGAGGAAGGGTGTAGTCACGAGTCAATCGGTTGTCCGTTGTTTGCTTGTGGGAGAAGAAAGTTGTCTCTCCCAGGAGAGAAGAGTTCTTCTGAACCTGGGTGGGTCTGGTTGAAGGATGTGTATGGGGAGAGGTTTCGTTCTCCTGTTGAACAGATGGGCAATATTCCAATTCTCCATCTCATAAAGGTTGAGGAAGCGGTTGTTGCTACCAACGTTTGTCCTTCTGTTTCTCCTTGTCCCCTCCAACAGTCTGCTCTCTCTGGGTAGGCAGAGATTTCTCCTGAGAACAGATCGCACCTTTTGTTTGTCCTTCACTCCCGTCTCGGTCATGCGACTGGGCAGCGTTTGGAGACCACATTGAAGGAGAAGGGGGTGGGGGTGCATTTTTCTGCGAAGGAGTGCAAAGAGGTGAGAGACACATGCAAGGCATGTCGTGTTATGAACTTTCAGAGGAGAAAGTTGAAGAGAAGAGGTGCAGCAGCAGGGACGCGAAAGCGTTCTCGTAAGGGGGATGAGTCTTCTGTTCATAAGGACGATGAGGAGAAGGAGCCAGAGCCTGCAGGTCTGGAGGGGCAGTTCAATACTGACATCTACCATAACCTGAAGAACATGAAGAGAAAGGGGATCGGGGGGTTTTATTATATGTCTGTCATTGTTGATTTGCAGACGCAGAGGAAATTGTTGTGGGCGCTGCGGTCGAAAGATCACGCAGTGCGTCACCTGATCTCTTGGACTCATCAGTGGGAGAAAGCCGGCAAGGGGAAGCCGAAGTTCCTATACTCAGACAATAGAGGCGAGTTCATTTCTGATCTTTACCTCTCGTTTTGTTCGTCAGTTCGGTCCTCCTTTCACTGCCAAAGTGTAGGCATTTATTGAGAGAGTGAATGACGATTTCTTTTTTCTTTTGAACAAAGTTCTCTTTCAGCGTTCTCTTCCCTTTTATCTCTGGCTTGTCTTCATCCCTGGAATTGCTAATTCTCTGAATGAGGTCATTCACGGCTCGACTGGCCTTTCCCCGAATTGTGCTCTTTTTGGTGTACGTTTGGGGATACCCCCTGTTGCCCCGGGGAATGTTGTTTGCTTATCCGATCCCTCTCACCGTCAGCGTTTCGTTGCTGACAGTCCTGTCGAAAAGAGTGAGAGAGCTCTTTTCGGGGGGGTGATCAGTCCGCAGTCCATCTCTGTGTTAATTCAGAGAAGGAGACAGTGGAGGCCTCTTTGCGTTCACCCCAGCCACATTCATTGTGGGGGTGGAGCGTGTTGATTTTGACGAAGATGGCAGAAGCGATATGGTTGCAGAGAGGGAGACAGATTCCATTATGGGGAGAGGATCCGTTTGGGTTGGTTGGGGAAAAGAAGACAACCGGTCAGATGCAGACAATACAGAGACTGGGGGTGAGGCGTCTGATGAGGACGTTTCTCAGCCGGTCTGTCAGCTCCCTCGTTCTCTCCGAGGCGTTCGCGTGCCTCGTTTGTAGGGTGTTTTTGCCCGATAGTCAGATGGGGCCCTGTTCCCAGGGCAGATTGTGTGAGAGGGGGAAAAGCAAGTGAGAAGCATCATAGCAACACGGTTGAAGCAGAGGGATGATGGAAGTTTCTTTCCTGCCGAGCTGGAGACAGTAAAGTAGAAAGACATTGTGGAGCGGTTCAAGCTCCCCGCTGATGGACAGCTTCCCCCTGTCATGCTTGACAGACTTATTGAGCGGGCACCTCCTGTGCCTGATTCTATCCCCCCTGTCCCTTCAGACAAAGTCCCGGTAGACATTGATGTCGTTGCCGACTAGGCAGCCGAGGAAGCAAATACTGCTAAGTTCCTTCGGTGGTCTAAAATATCCAAATCTCAGAGGAGGAATCAGATCCGTGAGTGCAGAAGGCGAAAGAGAGAGATAAAGGAAGTACGGATTGCAAAAGGCTTAGCCCTCAACACGCACTTTGAGATTGCGTGTGCGGTGATGAAAGGTGAGAGGGCGCGCAAGTTGCTAGCGAGAGAGAACGATGCGAAGGAGCACATTCTTGCCACCAAAGAAGCGGAGCCGTCGGTGTCAGGCCTCTCAGCAGCCCACCCGACCCCGTCCCCTGGGCCCGAAGCTCCCACTGTCTCGCTAATGCAGTCACATGATTTGTGAACTGCAGCGGAGACGAAGCCCTGCAGGCCTTCACTATTCCCCTAATCATCCTCTCCCCCGACTCCCCACTAGGAAGCATCATGAAAATGAAGTCCACCAGCCTATGGAAGCTGATGTACTTCCCACCAATCTCATTCACCATTGCCTCCACCGCTCCTTCGAACTCCTTCTGCCCCACCCCTCCTGCCGGGTACATCTCCCTCTTCAAAGCCCTGAAGGGCCCCTTCAAGGGGATATCGAGGAAGTCACACCCGAAGTGAGCCCCGGATATCGTCGCCTCCCTGACGAATGCTAGTCCGGGCGAGTATGCCGGATTTGGGGTCCTCCCATCCAGTTTGAACTGAAAGGATGGGTGCCAGAGCTTGTTTGCATCAACGGACCTCGCCACCATGCACGTAAACTCGTGCAGACGGGAGTTCTTATCTACGGCCTCGATCTGCTTCATCTGGTTCTCGGGTATCGCCTGCAGGAGCAGGCTCTTTGCACCACCTCCTCCCTGGAAGTCGTATACGTCCATCACTTGTGCCGCCAACCCCGCCCTTGCCCTCTCCAGCGCCGCCTGCATGTTCTCTCCGTCCCTCATCTCCACCACAACTGCCTTTCTCCTTCCCTACACGGAACCCGCCTGCCCACGCATCCGGAGGGCTGCCTCCCTGTCCACCAGAATGGCCGGCAGTGCTCCCAACTCGTCGTCCCACTGTCCACTTATTGCATAAAGCTACAGATCCTACTTTCAGGCGGACTTCCAGGAGAGTGTCTACCTTTCTGCCTACAGTTCTGCTTACGAAAGAGTCCGATTGAAAGGAACTCGCTCGTTGGTGTCTCTGTTCTGTATTTGATCTCTCTACACAAACACTGCAGATGGAGAAGGGGGTTAAGGCGATTACCCTTCGGTGGGTGAGGACCTGGAAGTTGAAGGAGGGAAAGAGGGTTGCAAAGTCTCGTCTCGTAGCAAGAGGGTTCCAAGACTTTCGTGATTGGTCGGTACTTAAGACCTAGCTTAAGTCCTACTCTGGTATAGCAGACGCAAGTCTGGCTAGAGTTGCCTTCCTCTGGGCCGTCTCAAAAGGTCTGCAGGCAGCCAAAATAGACGTGTTAACTGTGTTCCTGCAGGTGCCCATGAAAGATGCAGTATGGCTGCACCTTCCATCTGACCTCCCTGTAGAGGTCTATCCTGGCCTCCGTATCGGCGTCTTCGTTCGCATTCAGAGGGCTGTTTACGGTCTGAAAGATGCCCCAAAGGTCTACACGAGTTACTTCAAGAAAATTCTGAAGGTGAGCAGCCTGGGGTAGACTGAGATTGCTGAGTCGATTTTGGTCAGGAAGAATAAAAAGGGTGAGATCTAGGGTGAGATCGTTGCTTTGCTTGTTATGCATGTTGATGATCTCTTCAGTTTTTCTCCTTCTGTTGATAAAGATGTGAAGCAAATCCAGGAGCTTTTTGACACAGACCAGCCAGAGAGAATGGACAATGGAGAGCTTCATTCTTATGTGGGCATGTCTATTCGGATACGTCTTGGTGAGATGTTGCTTGACCAGTCCATGTATATTGAGGGAATGGTGAAGGGAGTGAGTGAAGAGGCAAAGAAGCCCTTGACTGAGAAAGATCTCCTGTTACCTGAGACTGCAGAGACTGACATGTCCCTGTAGGAACAGCAGCAGAAGAATGTAGGGTGTTTGGGATGGGCTGTTAAGACCCAACCTTCTCTTTCCTTCCTGTTTTCCCACCTTTCCTGCTTCGATTCCCGTCCGTCTCGTGAGTCCATTCTTGTGAGTGAGAAGGCTCTCTGACATGCATTCAAGACTTCCCGTCTTCTGTCTCTTCGTTCTGTTCCCTCCCTTCCAGTTTTGTTAGTATGGGGGGATACGTGTTATCAATTGCACAACAAAGAGGGTAGACTGGGCATTGAGATGCAGTTAGTTGATGAAGGAGAGCTTGCCAATCTTGATGAGATCGGTGAGCACAACACTGTGTATTGGCTGAGCAAGAAAATAGGAAGAAAGCCAGTGCATGGGATAATCAAATTGCAATTGAATTGCTAAAAGAAGCTTGGCCCAAGCAATAATTGCAATAATTGCAATTAATTGCCAATAATTGCTTATATCTTTAAGAATTGACTTATTTAAACCGAATATATGAGTTATGGAGCGTTTATGAGGCCTTATTCAATATTTTAAAACGATTTTTTGCTAGATTAGAAGAGTTCAAACCTAAATTGGAAAAGTTAAAGCTTATATGAAAGTGATTGATAATATGGAAAATAGTTGTTAAGTGATCAACTTGTTGGTATATATACTATAATATATATTATAATTTATAATATATGCTATACTATATATACAACAACTAGGTAACAACTTATAGTCTAGTATTTATAGCATGTTCTTGAATATAAAAAAACGTATTCTTTTAAATGAATTGCAATTGAAAAATTTGAGTGTTCATCACTGCAAGTGGTATGACAAAGACACTTACATAACCAATGTTTTAAAATGAATGCCATATGTATGCAACCACGACACACCATCACACATGTACGTTGCGATCGCATCTGATGGTGGACTGGCGCCCTACTACATGCTGTAGCGCCCTACACATATAGCCTACCCACGCGTACGATGCGGCGTGTGATCATGGCACCAGCGCCGCAGTACCGCTGTTTGCTAGCATTTCTTTAACATCTTTCAGACCCCTAAAGTATATAATTAATTGCAATAAATTGCTGAGAGCTACTAGTAGATGCCAGCAAGCAATCATTGCTTTCAATTAATTACAATAATTGCAATTGCAGTAATTGCTTCCCATACACTGAAGAAAGCTGGGGTCTATAACTTCTATAGAGCTTCTTGCAATGAGAAACGCAGTGAAGATGTCCTGGTCGTTCATTCATTTCATTCGAAAGTTGTGGGGTGAGATGCTTCTGGTTGTGGTGGTGACTGACTCTCAGCCACTAATGCATCAAATTGGTTCCAAACAGTGCAAAAGCGAGCCGAGAATGCAGGAGGAGTTGGAGTATATTTTAAAAAATTTGATGGAGTTGGAAGTAAAGGTTTATTGAATCGAAACTGGGTTAATGCGTACAGACAGACAGACCAAGTTCCTTCATTGCAGTTAAGTGTTTTTCTTTTTTAGTCTGTCTTCCTGTTTATGTTCAGTTCAGACAGGGGGTGATTTATGAGAGTAAACGCATGCATCCAAGCATACGTCAGGTAGGCGCTGAGCGTTCTGCAAGCACGCCAGCCATCTACGCGAATGAAGAGTATTGCGAGTGGCGTGATCGCATGTTTAAGTGCATTAGCGTTTGACTCCTTGATCGAACAGTGAGGCTGTACGAAGGCTCGGTCTGCTCAGTCAGTTCATGATAGAAAGCATCCTCAAATGGCAATCTGATCAGTCTGTATGTCATATTTGGAGCGTCGAGGTCCAGTGCATTGGATCGAACGCGCGGTCTTCGTTTAAGTAAATTCTAGATTGACGTCTCCTTGAATTTCTCTGTCGTTGCTGAATGGATTTTCCTGTTTGGACTGAGGACTGCGACCCAGTAGGTCAAACTTCCCGTTTAGCTGTTTGAGCGTTACCCATTTTCGTTACCTGACTATTCTAGTCTGTTCTAGGTAACGTTTACTGTCATATTTTTAAGATGGACTTGGAATGATAGTTACTGACCCAAAATGACCTCTAACCGAGTAACCCGTAAGATTACAAAGCGATATATATTTAATCCCTGTAACCTATAATACAACGAATAACCCACACCAAAATGTTATGTTTTTTAGAAGTAACTCATCAAGCCGTACCTGAAAAATATTTTGTTACTAAAAAACTAAATGAAATTTTCACTTTTTTTGGTCATATCAGCTCCAAAATCTAGTATACACACCAGAAGTACTGCCCCCTAGGACGCACATATACATGGTGACGGGTTCATGCTTTTCTGAACCATTTGGGCGGGATCTTTCCAGGGCATTTTTTTTGCGAAAGACCTTGTATGCATGGGCTGGGGTATTTTTGTTTTGTAAGTGCCCCCCGCTTCGCTTTCTGGGGCCATTTTGTAAGTGTCCCCCACTTCATTTTCCGGGGCCATGCTTCTCGGGACCGCGCGAGCATGCACTTGCAACTCCATGTAAGTTACTTGAGGGGCATGAATGTGCGAGGGCGATCGCGGCTCCGTGCGAGTTACTTGAACGGCATATAGGGGTATATTTTAGAATTTGGACGACACCGTGACAGACGGAGATATAGAAGCGACCCCCCTGGGGCCCGGCCCAAAAATGAAAAAATAACCCCGGAAAGCGAAACGGGGGGCACTTACAAAACAGAAATACCCCAGCCCACGCATGCATGCACAGTGTCTTTCGCCAAAAACCCGGCCCTGAAAGGCTGAATATGGGCCATGCGTGCGTCAGATAGGTTTTAGATCTCCATATTACCCCTGGGCTTTTTTCCCGAGGGAGGGGGGGGTTCCGCGTATGCTTTTTTCCTGCGGGGGGGGGGGTCGGCGTGAGGCTGCATGGCCGGCGTACATCAATCGTGCAGTTCTGATTTTTCTTGCTTTCCGGGGCCGTTTGCAAGCTTGCTTGCGTCAGATGCGTTATGCATGCATCTGACGCAAGCAAGCTTGTGAACGGCCCCGGAAAGCAAGAAAAATGAGAACTGCACAATTGACGCACGCCGGCCAGCCATCGCGCCGATCCCCCCCCCCCCCCGGGGGAAAAGCCGCAGAACCCCCCCTTCCCCGGGAAAAAAGCCCGGGGGTATGCTCTGACGCACGCATGGCGCAAATTCTGCCTTTTCGCGGTCGCGCTTTCCGAGGCCACCTATATCTGACGCACGCATGCATGGCGACGGGTTGAAGTCGGGTTCACGCTTTTCTGGACCATTTGGGCGGGATCTTTCCGGGGCCTTTTTTTGGCGAAAGACAGCGTGCATCTGACGCACGCACATTTGGCGCACATTCAGCCTTTCGGGGCCGGGTTTTTGCCGAAAGACAGCGTGCACGCACGTGGGCTGGGGTATTTTTGTTTTGTAAGTGCCCCCCGCTTCGCTTTCCGGGGCCACGCGAGTGCGTGCGATCTCATGCAGGGCCTCTCGGCCGATGTCAGCAGAGCTGCATGAGCTGCCCCCCGAGGCGATAGGCAGTTTACGTTAAGGTTCTTTCTGCATGTGTCGAATTGCACGCGTCTGTGTATTCGTCTGCAGCATTTCCCCCATATATAGCTTCGTTCGGAGAGTAAAGCCGAAAGTACATCTGTCTTGTTTTACGAATTCGCGCACATTTGTCAGTAACCTGCCACAGAGACATGTACAGACAAACTCTCCGAGCTCGCAGTGCGGTTCTGCACAGGCTCATCCCTCAGACACTCGCAACGTCTCCGAGAGGCGTGAATTGGAACCCCCCACGCCCCAACTGGGTTTACTTAAAACCCATGGATCAGCCGGGGCATCACATTTTGAACGATAAGGTTCCAGTGGAGCACTGGGGTGTTGCAAAGTGTCCGAATAAACTGGCTGACATGCGGCTGGAGGCCCGTGTTGATCGTGGAGAAATGAGCATGGAAATCCAGAGACACAACGAGATACTAGACGAAATAGAACTGCGAAAGGCAGCCTTGGTGGACGCTTTCATAGATGAGGGGGCAGATTTCGGCCTTCCCGAGTGGTCTTTCGACCCGTCGTGAAAGCGTCTTACCTTCACAGATCAAGCACATACCGTCACCTTCGGCACCGAAGCAGAGACAGCTTCGCAAAAGTCTGCACGGACGACATGATTTTCGATTGTGAGGAGAGGCTTCGGCTTCTACGGCAAGAGGACCCACAATTTTGTGACCCTGCAAATCTCCGGGACAAGCAGGCAGCAGAGAAAGACCTGAAGTGGTACCGTAAACTGAGGGAGTTTGAGTTGCTGCAGGAGCAGAGGAGACGGGCAGGAGAGTCCTTTCAAGAGGTGCCCAAACATTGTCTGCCTGAGCCCTCCCTGTATCCCGAAGTGCGCCCAGACACTCCAAGGGGCCAGAGGTACTTGCAGAAATCCCCAACACAGCGCCGGGTCGAAGCCCTGGCAGCCCCTGGGGTCTGGCAATGGATCTGCTGGGGGGCAGTCTTTACGTGGCGGGGGACTGTGTGGGCTGCACAGAAGGTGTGGACGGGAGCTTGTTGGGTCGCTCAGAAGACGTGGGAGGGGGTGCAGTGGGTCTGGCAACAAATCTCCAGACCTTGAGGGCCGGGGACCGAGAGCGGGCCCGGTGTCCCTTATCTTGACTGTCACTTCCCTTTTCTCCTGTCTTTCTTTCTGTCTTGGCTGCCGGGGTTTGCAGGATCCTCGCAACTGTTCTGCCTGAGTCTGATGGGACACTCGTATATTAAACCTGCGTGAGTCCGTATAGGACATTCGTAGATTCGATGTGCCTGAGTCTGAATGGGACACTCGTGGGGTTTTTGCGTGAGTCTGTATCAGACCCTCGTATGTTTCTTTCTTTCTTTCTTTCTTTCTTTCTTTTCTTTCTTTCTTTCTTTCTTTCTTTCTTTTCTTTTCTTTTCTTTCTTTTCTTTCTTTCTTTCTTTCTTTCGACTCCTCTGCTGTGCGACCGTCGAGACCTCGAACAGATTTTCTCTCTGCACGCCTCCAGGGCCTACGACGGCATGACCTTCCAGAGGTTCAAACTCGCACTCGCAGACATCTCTTCCAGACTTCAAGCCAAATTCCCAACTGTTGATAGCGTCAGTCGTGCAGTCAATGGCAGCGTGAGTGACTCCCCCGTCATGTATTCACTTGATTCCTCTTTGCACAGAGACGTGGGCTGGAGACATAGCCGTACGCACTGCCAGGTCTCCATCGAGGCGCCTGTATACTCGCTCAGTCGTGTTCGCGTGGGTTCGTGTGGGAGCGTGTGTGTGTGTGTGTGAGAGAGAGAGAGAGGGGGAGAGGGAGAGAGAGAGAGAGAGAGAGAGAGAGAGAGAGAGAGAGAGATCGATCTTCTCTTTTCCACACAAGTTCTGTTCAGCGTGAAATGTATTCTGCACAAACAGAGAACACATCAATACAGTGCCCTCTGTAGACATGCAGACGTCTGGGTTCATTGTTCCCTGATCGATGCAGTTGTGGGACTTTTGGAAACCTTCCTTCCTTTCTTCCTTTCTTTTTTGACGCAGCGACCAATCTTTGTATACAACCTTCTCTCTCCTTGTCTTGTCTTTTTTGACGCAGCCGTCCCCCGACAGGCGACCAGCCGTTCGGCAAGACGGGGAAGAAGGAGGATCTGTTCTTCGACACTGCAGACCCCATGAAGGCAGTGAAGGACGAAAAGAAGAGAAGAAAGAGCAAACGCAGACAGATGGAGGTCGAGAGACAACTCGCAGAGAAGAACAAACGATTCGAGGTCAGTAAACAGGTCTCGGGCATTGAGAAACAGTTGGAAAGTGTTCTTTTTTTCTTTCCTTCTTTCTGTCTTTCTTTCTCTCTTTCTCCTTCCTTCTTTCCTTCCTTCCTTTCTTACCTTCTTTCTTTCTTTCTTTCTTTCTTTTTTTCTTTCTTTTTTTCTTTCTTTTTTTCTTTCTTTCTTTGTTTCTTTCTTTCTTCCTTTCTTCCTTTCTTCCTTTCTTCCTTTCTTCCTTTCTTCCTTTCTTCCTTTCTTCCTTTCTTCCTTTCTTCCTTTCTTCCTTCCTTCCTTCCTTTCTTCCTTTCTTGCTTTCTTCCCTTCCTCCCTTCCTTCCTTCCTTCCCTTCCTTTCTTTCTTTCCATCTTTCTTTCTTTCTTTCTTTCTTTCTTTCTTTCGAGCCTCCCTGTCTATCTGTCCGCCTGTTCGTGCAGCTGTCTTTCCAAATACGGTCATCTTGATCCATCACTCAGTCCAGAGTGGTGACTTTTGAGCGCTTTTTCTTTTGTCACGACTGTCTGCCTCTTCTGGGAGTTCGTTGAGTTAACAAAAGGGACTCATTCATCCACTTGGAAGTTGTACCGGTGAACTGAAGTGACTGACAGCGGAAGTTTCCCCTGTGTTCTCCTCCTGTCTTCGCTCAGGTGAGACAGAAGACCACCCACACGATCGAACAGGAGCTTGCACGTGCACAGGAGAAACTGACGGGCACATGCAGTAGGAGGTCGGTGCACTGATCAATCTACAACCTCAAACAGAATTGGCCTACCTTTTCTGCTCCTCCTCTTTTCTGTTGTCCTCTTTCCTGTTGTCGTTCAAGTTGAAGAAGAGGTTGGCGTCACTCTTCTGCTTTTCCTCGTTCTCCCTTCTTTCACCTTTTACTCCCCGCAAAATTCGCAACTGCACTCATTATTTTGCTTCCAACCTGTGCACTCTCTGCAGGCACTGTGTTAGCAACGTCCACCGCCAAGCGCATCACCCTGCCTGCCCACATGGCAACGGGAGTGAGAGACAGCCCCGCAGGCTCACCGAGAGACCCCTCGAAACAATCCCCGAGCGGCCTCTCTCCAAGAGAATCCACGGCCAGACAGTCTCTCAGACGGCACATGCGCGTCGTCTTCGACTCTGTCGTCAAGTCAAGGGCAGTGCTCGCAAATCTTGACACCACACCGCAACCAGTAGTAGGGGGCTCAGAGAAGCCGCAGCTCTCTCCAACCACGCGATGAGTTGAAGTGGCCTCTGGCGAGCTGACGAATGAGAATGAAGGAGCCCTTCAGTCGATGTTCTGAAAAAAGTGGTCTCTATCTAATGTGCGTGTGATTGGGGGAGCCAGAGGGGCAGGTCATCGGGAGCAGCTCTTCGCGACTGGGAGGGGGTGAGGCAGGGTGAATTCAGGGGTTGCATTGGGGGTTGAGCGTTGGTGGTGCGCTCAGAGTGAGTGAAGGAGAAACGGAAAAGGAGTCTATCGTTGGTCGAAAGGGTAATCCGGTCATTCGATGGAGGAATTGATTGATTTGCTGTTGCGGGGCTGCTGCGGCTTGTTGTCTCCTCGTTGACTTAAGCCTTCTCTCCTCTGGTCGCCTTATCTCCGAATCATGTGACTCCTCCTCCGTCTGTGCGTGAGTGAATGATGACAATGCTAGTGACAATGAGATGCACTGGCAGTAGAAGGGGGAGAGAGAGTTAAAAATATCATTGGAATTTTATAGGCACATTATAGAAATATTAATTATATAATATTATGGAAATCTCATCTACACAATCTGGACCACATTTCTAACTGTTTAAGAAATCCACTGAATGTGATTCCACTCTAATTTTTCTTGTATTTTTTTAACATTAATTTTTCTAGTAATTTTTATCATGTTTCTTTATTTGAATCTTAAACATTGCAGTCTGAATAATTTACAGATTTATATAAATTTTATAGAATTTCTATTATATTGATTTTGATTGATTGATTGATATGTTCCGCCCTAGGGCCTTCCCGCTATTTCTATCTGTCGCCAGAGCTAGCATATGATTGATTGATTGATTGATTGATTGATTGATTGATTGATATGTTCTGCCCTAGGGCCTTCCCGCTATGTCTATCTATCGCCAGAGCTAGCAGGGCGGGGCGTTCCCCAGCCTAAGCTGAGGTATCAGACCCCGCCCTCGGGGCCCGCCAGAGTCTGTTGCCCTGGCCGCTGCTGCATGATTGTTCGTTGTTCGAGCCACGGCTCTGGATCCGCGTTGGCTTTCCGGCCTGAAAATCGATCTGAAACGGCATGTGATTTGGGCTTCCTCGCTCTTTTTGTTTGCTTTATCAATCTTCTTCTGCGGCTCCCTCCTTCCCCACCCTAACGCTCCTTCGGTCGTCTCTAAGTTATCAATTGTCTCCTCATATTCTTTTGTTAGTCTCTCGATCGCCCGCTGCCTTCCGGTGATTCCTGCATGTCTGGCCGCCAGAGCGTCTCCCTCTATGTGTCCGTACCGTCCTGGACACTCCTCAAACACCCTCCGTCTGAATGACGCCCATCCCAAAAACTCATCCACTCCGGCATGACATTCATTCAACAGAAAACAGAAAAGCAAAAGCGTCGAGTTGTCTCTTTTTCCCTCTTCTCTGTTGAGCCCTTCTCTTTCTGTGGCTACCTTTCTGGCTCTTTCTTCCATCTTGCTGTCCCATTTCTCTTCTATCTTTCTGAACATCTCTGCTCTCTCTCTGTCAAAAATAGGATATTCTGTCACCAGATAGATTTCATCTTCCACCACCTCGATTCCCAACCACCCTTGACAGAACTGGCACATCCTTTTCTGTAACGGCACCTTCTCTCCCCCCCTTACCGGAATTTTTCCCTGAGTCGCAGCCACAGCTCTGTTTCCCACCCTGCATGCTGCTCTCCTCCTGTGTTCTGATCGTAACGCCACTCTCGTATGTGGTAAAAAGCTCTACACGAGTGATTAAGGTAGTGTAACGTGGCGTCCCAGAAAATAATAACTTTTCTCTGCCTAACGCAAAGACCGTACGGCAAGGCTTAACGCTAGGCCTAACGTTGGAAGTATCCAACTAACTCTGAATATGGATAACAATAGCGCATCATAGTCATAGTCATAGCAGCTGTACTCGTGGTGCACATACTTCATAGTTCAAGTTTGATTATAATGATGAGAGACGACTATATTCGATTCCTTTGAGCTGGATGGCTAAATATTGTCCAGCTGGCCTTCTCTTATGAGCCTCTTGTTCCAGTTTTACTTTTTCTTTCCCTTTTTATCTTTCCCCTTTCCTTTCTTCTTCTTCTTGCTCGGTGGGGGGTTTGGGAGTCGGAGCCCTAAGTCCTTGGGGTTGGAGGGTGCCGACCTGCTCCAGTCTAAGCGGAGGGACTTGCGGAGAGGTTTGAAGGTTGAGGGGTCCAGAGGGGCCTTCTCCTCAGCGGGGGGGGCAGCGAATGCGGACCCGTCGATGAGTGCCTTGATGAAGGCCTCCGTGATAAGCGGACACATGGAGACGTTGAGTGAATTCAGGGAGGGGGCGTGATTGACCACGTCCAGGATGCTCTCGGGAGTCACCTCTGAACACGCTGCACAAAGGGATGCATCAAAGTTATCTGATTGGTATCAACTAGCAATACTAATGAAGATAGAATGCTCCAAATCGTGCATGCATTCAAAAACCCCAAGGGAAGCCAGGTCAGAACAATATCTCTTCCACTCCGGTGAGGAAAAAGACAAAAAGAGGAGCGTGTGCCGTCTTGGCCGAGGGGGAAGGGAAGTGTGTGTGTGTGTGTGTGTGTGTGTGTGTGTGCAAGTATGTATGTATGTGTGTGTTTGTATGTGTGTGTGTGTGTGTGAGAGAGAGAGAGAGAGAGAGAGAGAGACCGCAAGAGGCCTTAGCAAGAAAGCACCCTGACTCACAAAGGTATACAGATAGTAAAAAAAGGGGACGGGAGGATCGAGACAGAGAAAGAACTGACGGATTGACTGACTGACAGACGATAACGTATTCTGGACAGTTCAAATGTTTTTTTTCTTTCCTTTCCTCTTCCGTCTTGTCCCACCCACTTCCAAAAAAACAAGCAAACAGACATCGAGACAGACAGAGAAAAACACGAGCAGACAGGCATGCATTTCAACAGAGATTCCAACGCTCACACACACACACACACACACACACACACACACAACGCGCGCAGAGAGAGAGGGAGGCCTGCCTACCAGAGATGTCCAGATGGAGAAGCCGAGGTCCGATCACAGACTTGACCAGCTGAGAGACGGCGCTCCCGTCCAGGGAGGGACACCGTGCCGCACGGACCTGCATCCATCCCATCGAGAGGAAAGAAGAGAGAAAAAATTCACAAATATTCATCATTGGCGCAAACAGAGGTCCTGAAGCAACTGGAAGAAAACGGTCCAAATAAGCCGTACTGAAGTCAAACCACTGCGCACGACTGTTTTGTGCACAAAAAATGGAAGCTTCAGCAGGCCCGCTCTCGAAGCCCTCAATCTTCCTCTCTCCAACATTGCCCCTGCATGTGTACGGTGTCTTTCCCTCTCTCTTGTGTGTCTAGCTGCCGATCTGCTGCTCAGGATTCATTCTCCCATGTACCCCTCCCTGACTCGGTAATTCCTCTCTTCCTTCTATCGATCCATCCATCCATGCATCGAGTCAAGAAAAGTTCCACCTCCCCCAACTTCAGCAAGCCAACAGACCGACCGACCGACGGACCTCCTGCACCATCTTGCAGTATCTGTTGATCATCTGCACGCTCCTCCCTCCAGCCTGGGTGCTCGAGACGTCTACCTGCGTGCGTGCGTGCACAACACATTTTATTCTTCTCTTGCCAAATGATTCTATTTTCGGGGTAGCAGAAGTCTGATGGGAATCATCAAGCTCGGGACAAAGGATCGAGAAATGGTTGTCTCGCAGTACACGAAAGTGAGCATTCATGATCTGGGGCGTCGCCAGGGTGAAAAGGGAAACAGCTGTTTCTCTATTCCTTTTTTCTTCTCCCCTTCTCTATGCCTTGTTTCAGAGAGCCCCTTTCAAAGGAGAGTATCTGTTGTGACGAGGAATGGGTTTTGGATCCCAAACATACGTCTTGCAAACAAATAGAAGAAAGTCAACGAACAAAACAATCCGAACCTACCTTGAGGAGTCGCTTGAAGCTTTTCACGACGTCTGCTAGTCCCCCATCAGTCACTGCCTCCTTATGAAGAAGAGAAACGTCAAGGTCCGACACCAGAGGGTTCACAGACGCCAAAGCAACCAGACCCTGCACACACACACACACACACACACACACACACACATCAGAGAGAGGGATCAGAGAGAGAGGATGCTGGATGCTACGCGAACGGCAAGGGAAAAGTTTCGTTTTTGAAGAACGCAAAAGCGAGAAAGAGAAGCGAGGGAGTCGAAGAGCTCGCAGGCTTGCCTCACCCCCTCTTGTGACTGCTTGATTGATTCTACCCCTTCCCCTTGCCAGCTGACTGACTCACCTTATCTGTCACTCCAGTGCAGCCCCGGAGGTTCAAGTTTACAAGGGCCACCAGGCCACGAGCAAGCCCCTTCAGTCCTGCACTCGATCCCGGAACGAGGGGGGAAAGTGAAAAGGAAATGGAGGGGCGCGCCGTCAAGGGGTTTGTTTGCCTTGCTGAAGATCACCTGTGAACGAGATGAAAGTGCAGACGTACTTTGTTAAGCACAGAAAGGAAGGAAAATCCGTCACACACTTTTCTCTTTTCTTCCGCTAAGCCGACCTTCATCTGTGACCTCTGTGCAGTAGGAGAGGTCCAAGGCCTGAAGCCCCCCCGCCACCTCCGCGAGACTGGAGAGGAACTCGTCAGTCACGGCGTCGGACAGGAGAGACAGACAGAGCTTGCGGAGTCCCTGCAGGATCTCATTTAAGGAATTCGAACGAAGGACGGAATGAAGGAAAGAAGGAAGGAAAGAAGGAAGGAACGAAGAAAGGAAAGAAGGAAGGAAGGGAGGAAGGGAGGGAGGAAAATGTGAGGGGAAGAGGATTGAAAGGAACATCAATCAACAAAGCTTTCTCCGTCCCGTCGTTATTTTTCTGTTTCTGTCCCTTCCAACCTGACTCCTGTGGTATGGTGTACGTGTGTGTGCTTGCAGTCTGACTCGGTTGCAACTGCAAGGAGACCCCCAATCCCCTCAACAAAGTTACACATACACCCCATGCAGACTGACTGTGCACTCGAGGAGGGGACTCAAATCTTCCACGAGGATACACCCAGAGAGGTCCAGGACTCGGAGAGAACTGCAGAGTCACGATTAGAGAGAGAGTTCAACACAAAGAGAAGGAGTGAGTCCATCATGGACTGTGTGGAGGACAGGCTCGTTTGTCTCTTTGTTGGAAGCACTGAAAAGAGGCACTGAAACTTTTGACATGAATATTGCCTCTTTGCGCTTTTACGCTCCCCTCCCCAATATTAATGACATCCTGATCGAATCCTTTGCATGCATGTCAACCACTTTTTCGAGGGTTCCATGAACCCTCCTTCTGCAGTACGAAAGGACTTCGCAACGGTTTTGTTACAGTCTGTACAGAAAGAAGCTTCTACTCTTGTGTTTTTTCCATACTGCTGTAAGAAAAACCGGAGAATGCACTCCTTTTGCCCTCGACCTCTTCGGAAAGAAAACGAAAAAGCACTCACCTTCCACAAACGTCCTCATGTAGCAACGACTCTAAAGCAGGACTCGTCACAGCACACCTGCCGAGTCTCAGGTCCCTCACGCATCTAGGGGGCACATTCGCGTGAAGATGCTCAAAGAAGTCGGGACCCAGCCAGACGTGGTGTCTCAGGTCCAGCCTTCTGACCTCCACATTCGGCCTCACACACCCTGCCAGACCCTGTGTGTCTAAAAATCCTTCGTCCACCCTGTCCGGCTCTGTGACTTCCGAAGAGGCGTCAGACGACTGGTCCCCCCCAGTCATCATGGAAGAGAACGCAGAAGCAACCGTGCCCATCTGACGGCGTTTCTCCTTCCTTTTGACCTCCCTCTCCTCTTTGCGTTTGGCTCGACTGATGTGCGCACGCGTTGCCTGTGCAAAGGCTGTGACTCTGTCAATGGCCGGGTTGCGTGGAGGGGCCACTCTGTCGTTGGACGTCTCCTCTGAGCTTTCCTCCTGCATGCCTCCTGTTGCGTTGGAGGTGTCCTGAGTGGTCCCCCCGTGCATGGGAAGTTTGTACTTCTTTGCCCAGCCTTTGGGGTCCAGTCGCTGCTCTGTGCAGATGGGAAGCGAGGGGGCGGGAATTGGCGCTACGCGCGACTGGGCCGACAGCATCGCTAGTGTTGCGTCCTTGTTCGGTGTGCGTTGCTTCAAAGCTTCCGCAGAGCATTTCTTCGCACGGTGTCTCTGCAAAGTTTCGTCATGTATATGTACCGAGAGGACAGTGGCACGGTTTGTTGGAGGAAAGTGGACCATGAAAGAGTCATGTGCACACTATTTGCTTACTTGATAGGTGTCGCATTGAAGTTGGGGAAGGGGCGCTGGTTTCTCCGCCAACTGTTTAGGGATTCTCCTGGGGTAGTTGATGTTGCTCCAGCGAGACTTGAGGAAGTCGGGCCTCTCGTACCACTGCTGCTCGCGGTACACCAGAAGAGGGGGCTTCTCTTCCATCTATATACGTCAATTTGGTGGGGGGGTTCACTTCCAGTGGATTGGGTGGAAAAGCATTTGCGTGGTTTCTAGATTTAAAGAAATGCATGCAGATCGAGACGTGTTGTTGTCATTCAACCGCAGTGCAGGTGAGTGCACACCGATGGAGCGGGAATGTCGTATTCATGATGTGGTAGTACTCTTCGAGTGTGGAGTCGAGCAAAGCTCACAGGTCGAATCTCATGCCAGGTTCCTTGTGTGTGCATGTGAAAAAAGAGGGACAACATAAGGTCGAATTGATCGACAAAATAATTGGACCCCAAGATCTCAAAAATTTCAATTGTCGCGCGTTTTCGCGCGCGCGCATTAACATGCATACTGGGCCGACAAAGGACCGGAGAGATCGACACTAAAGTATTATTAATAATTCTGCATGCATGAGGCAGACTGCATGTGACAAAGAAAAAAGGGAGGAGGGAGATGGAGTAGTTATCCGCGCTGAGAAAAACGCACACCATCAGCTAAACATACTCACCTTCCAGAGACTGGGAGTGCCCCTCAGTCAATATGGCGGGTGGTAGGGTTCAGTTGATGACAGAGGAGAGAGAAGGTACGGAAGAGTTGAGTGGCGGATGTCTTGAAAAAAGTGATATCGTAGAAACACTTCTGTCAGGGGGTTCGCTGACAATAGGAGCAGGGGGCAGAGGGGACAGGGAGAAGATGCACCGCATCATGCACGCATACAATGGAAACATACCGACCCCCGCCAATATGGCGCCAACGCCAGTATTCCCCCAAAGTTTAGCAGAGGAAGGGCAGGGGGGGGGCAGTGTAGGAGACAGTTCAATGGGAGGTGGAGAGCAACAGGTACAAGAGCAGAGGAATTTATACCACCTGATTCCTATTCCAAGGGAAGACGAATCAGCTGTGACCATTCCGACGTTTTTTCTTCCAAACAGCAACTCCACAGAAGAAGTGCAGCCCGAAGCGCAACCAGAGGAAGCCGCTCAGACGCGGAGCTATCAGGGGCAGCAGCACCCAGCCATTACAGCCACGGCAGCACCCGAAATTGAGAGGAAAAAAAGAAGGAGAGAAACGGGGCACCAGGGAGGTGCTACTAGCAATGCGAGTCGTACTCCCCTGCAGGGACAGAGCCAGACGACAGCAGCTGCAGCCGCAGCCCTCGCAGCCGCAGCCCCCGCAGCTGCCTCGGCCACAGCTTTTAGCCCATCAGCAGGGCCCCCCCGTGTGAGAGGCAGGGACTCCGAGCTGCACGGAGCGGGAACAGTTCTACTTTCTAGCAGGTTCTCATTGGCGGGAGCATCTGAAGTTGTCAAAAGAATCATCTCGGATGGAAGAGGTAAAGAAGCCAAGTTCGATCCTGTGGGGGCAGAGGTAGAGGGGGTAGATGAAGACGAAGCCAAGCAGGAAGACGAAGCACCGTCCACCGATCAGCCAGCATCGTCAAGCGCACACGCGTCAGCAGGTTTGGCACCTTAGTTAGCCCCCCCAGATTGAGCAGGTTGCGAAGAAAAGGAGGAGGAGAGGCAAACAGGGGGGAAAAGGGAGCAAGGGGGGCAAGAAACAGAAAGAGGAGACAGAGGCACAGAGAGGGGGCCAAGTGAGACGGCAAGGGGGGGAAGAGCCCCTGAAAAGAGTAATGATGGGCCGACAGAAAGCTGGGAAGAAGAGTGGGCGTTTTGAGATCAGATAAACCTAGCACAGCACGCAGTAGACGATCTTAGAATTCCCACAGAGAGGGTGCTTCCGGGGAAATTCCGATCACGATGGGCACAGATGTTCTCAAAACTGATTGAAATGACCCACTCAACTGATGGATGCACAGCAGAGAGAGCTTGAAAGGCCGTGATCTACTTTCCTAGTCTATTTTGGAGGAAAGCGGAAAGGGGGGGGGCATATTCAGATAAACAAACGATAGGAAGGATCAGCAATTTCTGGAAAGGTCAGTTTGAAGAGCTTGTTACAGACTTGAGAGCAGACGTTGTTTTCCAAGGAAAGATAAGAAGAGAAAAAGCAGCCGCACGCCTTTCGTCATTTGGGGTGGCTAAGGCGGATGAAGAGACGTACCAAAAGCTAAAGAACATGCACCCATCTAGAGCAACCTCATTCCAAGTGTGACGGCATGGTCATGCAATGCCGCCATTGGAAGTCGCAGCAGAGAACCTTCTAAAAGCAGTACGCACAGCACCAAAAGGATCAGCACAGGGGGTGATGGGATGGAGGTACGAGCACTTGAGTTTCCTTCTTCCTCCGGATAGAACAGTAGCAAGGGGGCGCCAAGCTGCAGTTCTCTCAATGGGGCAAGATCTGGTGGCTGGCAAGGCCTCACCAGAGGTACTAGATCTGTTAGCGTGCGGGCGGTGTTTTGCACTCCGTAAAAATGTGGATGGTTCGAAGATACGGCCTATCATGGTGGGAGACGTGGTGCGAAGATGGATCACGAGGGCGGTTCTCCTTGAAAAAGGGGAACCAATAGAGAAGCACTTGGGAGTGAGACAGTACGCTGTGCACATAGCGGACGGGTGTGCAAGACTGTATCACATGGTATGGACAGCCCTCCAGCTTGACAAATCAGCAGTGTTCCTTCGCCTAGACGCTCAGAATGCGTTTAACACCGCGGACCGGCAACAGATCATGGACGAAGTTTACACGCATTTTCCGGAGATCTACACCTTTTTGATGTTCTTCTATGGAAGTCGTACTCCAACGTTCTTTCAGAAGGACACGGGGGAGACAAAGGTGATTTTTTCGGAAGAAGGGGTGCAGCAGGGAGATGTGATGGGCCCTACGTTGTTCTGTATCGGCCTCAAGCCTGTACTGGACAGGTTGAGTGAGAGATTGAGAGAGCAACATCGCTCAAAGAGCACCTTCATTGGTACTTTTATGGATGACGTGGGCCTTATTTTCCCTTCAGGAGGGTTGAGTAGAGCATGGGCAGCGGCTGAGGAAGAGTTTCGCTCATTTAACCTCAAGCTGAATCTCGGCAAGGACAAGAGCCTAGCGTTCTCTCCAGCATGGGTAGAGACAGAGAGGTATCCGGAGACATCTCCTGCAGGGTTAGAATTGTTAAAGGACAGGTTCAAGCTAGGAGGGGGAGCGATAGGGAAATGGGAGTACGAGAAAAAATATTTTGAAGAAGTGAGAGATGAAGCAGTGGGGTTGGCGTTCAAAGTAGCCAACTATCGCGATCCTCAAGAGGGATGGCTTCTGTTTCGGTTTTGTGTTCTCCCCAAGCTGGGTTTCCTTCTACGTTTGATGACGGATGCAATTCCAACATCAATGTGGCAGGCGGCTGATGACATGCTCTTGAAGAAGTGTACTCAAGGGCTTGGCATTGCTGAGAATGAGTGGACCCTACACCAAACAGTGCAGGCATCCCTCCCATTGTCGCAGGGGGGGCTAGGCATACACAGATATAGTCTCATGCAAAAATGTGCGCTGGTAGGATGCTATGCATCCTGCCTAGCAGACGTACTGAAGAGGCTTTTGGTGCAAGGGTATGCGAACAACCCAGATGAGATGTCTGAGAAAGTTTCGAGGGAGGGATGGTCTCAGAAAGCCCAAGAAACGTTCTACAGACTGTAGAACGATCATCAGGATGCAGTCAATGGAGCGCCAGAGCGGTCGTTGCTGAAAGCATCGTGGAGAGATTATACAGAGGCATAGAGAGGTGAAGGGGCAAAGGGGGTGCAAGGGAGGCTCTATGATACTTTGCAGGCAGCGATGAGAAAACGACTGTTGGGAGAGCTACTGGGCAGCAGCCGTCCCACGCTAGAGACGCCTCCAAGCTTAGATGAGAAGGGACAGATTCGCTTAAGAAGTTGCTCTGGCAATGGAGCCTCAGCATGGCTTGGAGCCATTCCTTTTGACAGCAACCACAAGATCTTCCCACCGCTTTTTCGTACAGCCATGCGCGTGCGGCTAAGCCTTCGTATCCCAGAGCTGGTACGACAACCAGTCTGCGGCTACGGACAGAGAGGGGACTTGGAGGATGTTCATGGAGGAAAGTGTCCAACGGGAGAAGGTCCGTGGAGAAGGCACCAAAAGGTTGGGGCAGCATTTTTTGAGCTGTTAACGGGGGTAAGGTACTGTACAGTTGGGGGGGAGACGACGATGGGATCGTTGGGGCTCGATTTGACAGGACCGTTGGCCGAGGAACGCGACAAACGACCAGACTTGTTCACGACTTTGCCAAATGGAGACTCCGTTCTAGGGGATGTGGCTCTGATCCACCCGATCCAGGATGCAACCCGCCTGCACAGAAACACCAAGAAAGCAGGGGCTGCAGCTAAGGTAAAGGAGGGAAAGAAACACACCCACTACGATAATGCCTGCAGAGCAGTGGGCATTCGTTTTGTTCCTTTGGTTTTTGAGACCTACGGAAGGCCTGGGGGGGAAACAGTGCGGTTCGTGAAAGAGATGGTAAGACAGGCTACAGAAAGGTTGGGGGAGATTAATGATGCGTCAGCACATCAGAAAATTGCTGACAGATGGTGGAAAACGTTGTCAGTAGCGGTTCAGAAAGCAGCAGCGTCTACAATCTTGGCATCTGTGCAGGCAAGCCGCAGTGTACGTGGTACACAGGTTACAGAGATGCTGCTTGGGAGGGAGTTTTCGGCCTACGTGGGCCTTGCAGAGAAGAAAGAGTAAAAGAATAGGGGGGGGGCCAGCAGGGGCGCTGGCAAGAGAATTGAAAGAAAGAGAAAGACCATTTTGATGTTTAAGAGATAGAAAAGACACAAACGGAGAGAAGAGCCTGACAACATCAGATTGAAGAAACATGACAAAGGAGTTAAAAGCCGCTAAGTGTGCAGAAGAATTTATGGATGTAAAGAAAAGGTTTAATAAAGAAATGTTGAGGAGAAACAAATTTTTTTTAACGGGCTGAGGAACTCATTAAAGAAGAAGTTGGGGAAAGGAAAAGGAAGACCACAACGCTCATCCATAGATAGACAGAGTTGACCACGCGAACACACGGAGAATGAAAGGTATTAATTTTTGTTCACCGTGGAGTAGTATAAGCTAGGCGCGGCGGCCTAGTTCGAGGGGCTTGCGCTTGCAACAGATTGGCCATAATAGACGGACAGGACCTATGCCTAGGCAAGATGCATACTGGCCTGACAAAGGACCAGAGAGACACTAAAGACAATTTACCTCTCATGCATGCATGGAATGGCATGGAACATGCATTGCAATGCTCAGCATTGCTCTGACAGCACATCCTGATTCTCGCCAATTCTCGGCAAGTGCTGTGTCCTGCCATAAAAAATCTGGTCGCTCCTGCATGTGGGTTTTGCACGTGCAGCAGGTTTCTTCCTCTTTTTGATATACAGATTGATAGGCAGTTGTCGGAGACGGCATGAGCAATCGCCCAAACATCCCGTGTCTGTACGAATCGTACAAGCGGGCAACCTCTGCAGTCCTTGATTAGCTGCAGAGCAAGTGTAAAGCGCTGAGATCAAAATTCTCGGTGCAGGGCATGGTCGAAGCGGCCCGCAGTTTCGCATCCGCTTCAGAGACGGAAGAGGTACCGGGGAGTGTTTTCCGAGATCTTTCTTGCGCGATTTCCCAACGCAAGAAAGTGCGCGACATGTATCCCGTGGGAGACCAGGGGCACGACTACTTCATCGAGTGTTTGGAGAAGGTCAAACGTCTGCATGCTGGCGCCGTTGCAGCGTGCCCAGCAGAGGGCGACGGAGCTTCCGACAAGCTCAGTCCAAACGCCCCAACCCCCGATGACTGCCAATCGTTTTGATGGCTTGGCCGTTGATGAGGCAGAGGGGCCCGAGGAGGAGAAGGAGGAGAAGGAAATCACGGAGGATCTCTTTATCGGTCGCCGAGTTGAGATTCGGGGGTTGAAGAACAAGCCAGAGCTGAACGGAAGTGTGGCCACTGTGCTCAATTACGTACAGGAGAGCGGTCGTTACAGCATATCATGCTGTGGAGTCACCTACGCGATGAAGCCAGACAACTTGGAGGTTGTCGTTCTCTCTCAGGATGCCGAGAGAGACCAGCTCACTGGTGCCACTTTGGCCTTCCGTGCCACGTGCTGTTTGATCAACATTCAGGACGCCTTCGCCAAGGTCAAGAGAGCGTGGGACGACTTCAAGGCCGGCAGTATCCCCCTCTTGGCAGCTACAGCAGAAACGAACGCGTGTGTGCGGTATATCACGGAGATCGTGGCCACCTGTACGTTAGAGCATCCGGAGCTTTCATCTCTGGAGGCTTTGGCGACTGCCGCCTTCCTCTCGGATATCATTGAGGAAATCCACAGGAGGAATAAACCAAGCCTTTCTTTCACCGGTGCTTTTGCACTCGTGCAAGACGTCGCATTCGGCGAGGCTGGAAACAACCTCTCATTCCGCCTCGCCATCGGGCAGGGCTCAGGCACCTTCCGCTACGTGCCCGCAGTGCCTGTGCACCTCGCACTCTCGGGGCAGGGCAACATCTTTGATGGCCAGAGATGCCACGAATCGGCTCGAGCCGACTTGCAGAACTTTCTTGATCGATCGATTGAGATGGTCCAGCGCCGTGCGAAGTGTCGTGGCAGTGCAGGGGCAAAAGACTTGCTCAGTCTCGTCTCGCGCGAGGTCACGGAGCGTCTCTCTCCGTTCGGCAAATGGGAGTTCCGACACGTCCACGCTGACTGCAAAATCGCGGGCGGTCCCGTGGCGGCCTTCCTCGTGGGCAAGGACGGTCTGATCCACACGTCAGCATTCCTCCGCAAGGAGGCCGCGTGCGGGAATATCAAGCGGCCTGCCGAAATCCCCCGCCAGACCAAGTTCAGCAGCAAGCGGCCTGTGCTGCAGTGGTTTGTGCCACCGCAGCCTTCGAACTACGGCGCTCCATGGGATGAGTCCAAGAAGCCGGCCCGCTCCACAGAGGACCTGAACGAATATTTGGAGGCCTGCTTTCCTGCCTGGAAGGTGCGTCAGTCCTGTGTGTCTATCCACTTGCGTGTGTGTGTGTGTGTGTATGTGTGCGTGTGTGTGCGTGCGTGCGTGCGTGTGTGTGTGTGTGTGTGTGTGTGTGTGTTGGTGTGTGTGTGAACGTGTGTGTGTGCGTATGTGTGTGTGTGTGTATGTGTGTGTGTGTGTGTGAAGCCAAGGAAAAAATGGAGTGTCGTGGGAATAAAGAGAGAGACACGAAAAGAACCTTCGGCAAGAAAACACTCTGACACATGACGGCACACAGAAAGTCAGAGGAGAGAAGGAAAGAGACAGAGTAAAGGCTGACACTCCGACAGGCTGACTGACAGAGAACAACATCCTGTACAGCTTATCGGATTGTTTTTTTCCTTTGCTGTTTCTTCTTTTTACGCTTCCCCCCACCAAATAAAAACAAACAAACAAACAAACACATAGACGGATAGAAGTTCTGCATGGCTTCCTCATTCATGACTCAGGAAGGTCGGTGCTCTCTGTTGTGTGTGTGTGTGTGTGTGTATGTGTGTGCAGTTTTACGCTGAGCAGGCGACGGATGCGTTCCCAGACCTTCCCTTCGAGGAGGATGAGCCCGCTCCCGAGTCTAGTCGGAGGCCTGAGAGCTTTTCGACTCTAGACTGCTTCAACATGAAGTCCCTCATGCCCTTCTTCCTCATCCTCCAGGAGGACATGCTGCGAGAGCGCC
Organism: Chromera velia; assembly: GCA_018398765.1. Classification (NCBI taxonomy): domain Eukaryota; family Chromeraceae; genus Chromera; species Chromera velia. The sequence goes on along the minus strand of JAHBMJ010005738.1, from coordinate 18,725 downwards.
TCTCCGTCTCCCTCGTTGCTGGTGTCCACTGTGTATTGCTCAGCGTGTTGAGCGTGAATGGCAACAACGCATGCACCCGCCTGATGGTGCAGGCGGGGACAGTATTCGGCCGTGCGGAGCAGCAGATGTCAGAAGCGTTTAAGTTCTTTGAAGAGAAGAACACCGCCACCTCTACTCGCATCGAGTGTGCGCACAAATGGCTGTATGCCGCCGTCAAGCGGCCTTCTCTGGGCCCGAATGCCTGGCCCTCGCCCTGGACCCCCTACACGATCGGGAAGGATCCCGAGGGCGGCCTGCAGCGCGTGATCATGCGACAGTCGACCCAGGCGATGTTGTTGAACCCCTGGGTTGTGGGACAGCAGATCCTAGTCGTCGCTGTGGGATTGATGTTGGACCTTGGTTGCCGTGCCCTCGACTGCTGTGTTCAGCTGCGGGTGGTTGTTCACTTGTACAACGCCATGAGCAAGGCCGGCTGCATGGAAGAGAACATCCCTCTGCTTGAAATGCTCATGACTGCCACGCAGAAAATCTCCCGCGTGTGGAAGGCAGGCGTGCCGACCTGCAAGTTCCTGCCGGGCTATTATCTCGCGCTAGGCGCGAGGCTTGACGGCAGCGCGGGGCGGTTGCAGGCACTGGGGGCGGAGAAGATAAGTCCGGTGTTCCGTCGGTGCGCTTTGGAAGATTTTTGCGATCTTGACTTTGCGTATCCGGCAGACGGAACCCCCGGGGACCCCCTTGAGACGGTCAGTGGATCGACTGAGTGACGCATTCATGGTCGCATCTCCAAAATCGTTCCGACCCGAGCAATCTTTCGTGATGAAGAGTCATGGGGACACTTCTTTGCATGTATCTCTTCCCCTCTGTCCCTCCAATGATTCCTTTCTATCTTACATGTCTTCGTTTCTGCGCTTGCATCTCTTCTTTTTTCGTCCTTTCATCTCTTCCTTTCTGTGCTTGCATCGGACGCTTTGGAAAATTCGAGCGGGCCAGCAGGACATCACCCAGAATCAAATTTTCTCCTGTTTTGATGTGCAAATTGCGGCCCGATGAATGAGTTGAGTGCATCATGCAGGTCTTGAGTGAGATCAGAAGATCCTTCGAGACGGACAAATGGGTGGGCTCCAACCTTGCAGCCCTGGGCATTCACTTGATGACAGTCCAGGAGGAGATGGTCATCAAGCTCGGCTGGTCCGAGAAGGTACTGGCCATGGAACGGCAGCTCCTCAGCCATGAGGTCGGCTCCAGGCGAGCACAGAAGGTTGACGAGTTTACCGGGCCACGCGTGGCTGTCAGAGCTGTCCTCGTGCCGCCACTGCTCCTCGGGTGCGAGCCGGGGTTGGTGGAGCGCCAGCAGCTCGCCCAGGTGCAAGGGGTGGGGGGAGCAGCGGGGCAGGCGCCCCCGCGAGCAGACACGAAGGGTTCACGGAGAAAAAAGGCAGGGCGAAAGGGGGGAAGCGGGACTGTTGCGCAGATGTTGGCAGAGAGGGTGAGTGTGGCGGGGGAGGGAAATGAGGAAGGTGATCTTGTAGATGCGCCCGAGGATTTCAAGCAGGCAGCTAGGCAGGCGGCAGGGCTCATGCGGGAGTTCTTCGAGCGGCTCGAAGGGCAGCAAGCGGCCCTGCGGCTGGCGGTGCCTCAGTTTGCGTCTCTGAGAAATGCAATTTAACTCTTGCGTGCTAGCTTGTGTGTTGAAAACTGAGTGAATTCACGTATACACCTTATCTTGCTCCGCACTAGGCTTCGCATACATGATGCATTTCCAGCCGGTCCGAAGTATATGATATTGTATCCTGGGCTACCCACATCAAAAGGAAAAAAAAAAAGAAAATTGGGCTAAAATTTTGGGCTAAAAACCTAATTAGTTTTTTTTTTTTTTGGTTTTCTAGAACAACACCTGAACAACTGTTGTTTGGGGTGTTGCATGGGTGTTACACAATATACAAGTGTTGTTTAAACAAATAAAAAAAAGAAAATCAAAAATCGATTTTAGGCAATTACTTTTTTATTTTTTTTCTATGTGGGTGGCCTAGATTATATCTAACATAGCATGCATACATACAAAAATTCTATATAGATTACCCCTAATTACCCTATAAAGGCATAATAAAGCAGTTTAGGGAGTTTTAAAGAAATATAACATATACCGTTACATACGTGCTAACCCGGAGCCTAACCGTTAAGTTTTGCTTTTGTGGGGCAGTCTAGGCGCCGGCTAGAGAAAAAAAAAAAAGATCTCCCTAGATCATCTATTTTTTTTTTTCCAGTCAAACAACTATTGTTCAACTGTTGCACAAGTACTGTGTTGTATGTTGCATAACTGTTGTCAAGTGTTGTTCAGGATCAAAAAGCAAAAAAGAAAAAAAAAAAGAAAGATCTCTCCAAATCGTCTACTTTTTTTTTTTCTCTAGCCGGCGTCTAGGGGGCAGTTTGCATCCACTTGTATTATAAGTATATCTGTCAGTCAGTCACTATAAACCGATTTTCCAATAAATCAACGTTCAAGGTATAAAGGTGAACGCCCTGAAAATTATGCTGAAATGTTTTACGAACAATCTTAATAAATTACATGACCACTACACACAGAGAATTCATATCAGGTTCAGCCAACTCCTCGGAAGCAAACTCAGAGTTGATCACTGTAGTTAAAGCGAACACAAACATGCAGTATGTTGACCAAATTTGCGAATCAAACTATTAATTACGACGTTTCTCAGCAAGATGCAGACGGTGAGACCGAAAACGCTACCATCCCTCTTGAGGGAACTACTGTGATCCCCATGGCCCCCAACAATAAGTGCCTTTGGCACTCTGTAGAACACTTCGTCAAAAAAACAGAATCCGTTCTCAGGGGGGAGTACATCAATTTTTTGAAAAGCGACGAGTCAACGATAGTGTATGGTGAACCAATTGGTAGAGAGGAAGGATGAATAGCAATGACAGCCATTGAGGAGCTAGTTGAGGATGTACAACAGCTAAATCTCACCAAGCCGCACACTCTCACGGGAGGAAGGGGGCCTAACGTGACATTGTATGCTGAAGCGATTCAGTGTGTTGACATCTGGAGGGGGCATTGCGAGATCTTTTTCTTGTTCCATCTCCTTCAAACACGTATCTATGTCTACATCTAAGAAGGCAACCAATACAGGAGAATGACATTGACAGGAAAGAAACGTATGCGCAGAGATGCCTACATCCTTTGGTCAGCCTGAAAATTGGGCGATCATTATGATAATAATACGATTATCTTATCATTCCAGGCATTTCCCCAGTCTAACAACCTGGATGGAAACAGATTTGTGAACATAATTTTAACTAAATTTTGATCGATTTTAGATAGTCACACTGAGTCACTTGATGATAAATCGCGTTGCACGCACTCCTGAATTTTTGGCAGAGCCTCTTTGAAAAGTGAATTTTATGGTTTTTAAAGGGGGTTTTAGCGTAGTTTTAGGGGGGTTTTCGCCCCTCAGAAGAAGACTTTTTGCCTATAAATGAATTTTTGGCAGCTCACTGCATGACTAAAACGTGAATCAATGGTTTATGAGTGCATGCAGCGCATGATAAATAGGTTGTGGTGATCATATGGTCTACAGTTAAAACACTTTCAGAATTCAAAAATTTGAGAAAGTTAAAATTGGAAATCAAAAGGAAACTTTAAGTCATAAGTTTGATTATGGTTTGATCTAGTTTGGCAACTTTGGTATACTTTTATCGAAGATTAACACGTATACAGTACTGTTGGTCTATGTAAACTATAAAATGTTGGCACTGTATTAAAATATAAATGTCGTTGTCGATTAGTGCTGTTTATACATTTAGTATCGATAATGGCATTTATCACCCACGGCATTTACCAACCCCATTTATGATGCTTTAAACCCGCGATGTGTGCGTTTCTTGTGTCAAAAGTGTCACCACGGGGCAACTTTAGCATTTCTCGACCCTTAGGAACATTGGGCTGGGCACCATCAGCAAGTTTGGCCTTTTGCATACTTTAATTAACAATACCAGAAGTAAAAGCTAGAACCTCCCTGATACTCTAGTAAACTTGAAACGCCGCGCTGTAGGCGCAGCCAAGCTTGAAACGCCTGCGCCGCAGGCGTGGCTTAACTTGAAGGTACTGTACCGAAGGCGCTGCCAAAATAAAGTACATATATCTTTTGATTGTCCAACTATGTCCAACCTGTTGTAAAGCCGCGATTGATCAGCTGTATTAGGGTGATCGAAGTCACACCTATTTTTGTCGTTAGTAGTCGTAGGACGGAACAAATCGACAAACTAGGTTAGATCTGCCTCTCATATATAGGGACGCGGCATGCATGAAAAAACCCTCAATCATCAAGTATATACTTAAAATTTTTTGTGGAAGGCGCAGACAGTCTAGAAAAAACTGCGTTGCGGGTGCGGCCAGCATTGAAAAATCCATTTCCTAGGGTGTGTCACTGCTTGTAGTTATATAAAAGTTCCAGCAAAGTTCTAGAGTAAGAACACTATTTTTCAACAAATAAAATCAAGTTCCTAAGAGTTAAAATGATCAAACAACTTCTTAAAAGCTTAAAAAACATGGTTTTGAATGTTTATAGTCAGGTTATGGTAGGTTATAGTAGGTTATAGACGTTTCGCCACCTAAGGTTCTAAGAAAAGTTCCTGAACCGTCCGTTTCTGAAAACCTTTTCCTCAGAACCTGCCAAAACCTGCTGAAACCACCTTAAACTGGCCTTTTCTCAATAGAAATATGATCAAACCGACCAGGAACGCTCGCAAACTGATGAGACAATCAGTGTTTTTGTCCTCCTTCGCGCCCTAGCCGTCACCCCTCTCCCATCTCCCTCCCATCCCGAATTCAAAAAGAAGAATTGCAGCAAGCTAAGCGATCTTTCTTTGAAGAATGTGAAAAGCTGAGAGAGCTTCTTCCGGGGGAAGTCAAACTGGAGAAAGGAGTTGTGCAGATAGAGCTGAAAGCAAACGGAACCACTTATAGTGTGGAAAGTGGGGGTCCGGCTGTGAGACATGGCGAGGAGAGTGGGGATGTACTTTTAGACTAGCTTTAAAAAAGAAGTGGATGAAGAAAACCATCGTTTATGTAAGAAACTTAAACGTTAAAAAACGTTTTTAAGCATTAAAACTCAGTAGAAGTAAAGTTATATAAGGTTCTATAAGGTTCTCTTAGGTTCTGAAAAAAGTTACTGAACCTAGGCTTTTGTCTTTTTAGAACCTATAGTCGTGAAATGACTTTAAACCTCTATAACTTCGTGATAAAAGCAAACAATCACCAAGTTTGTATTGTATATAAGGTTCTACTGGGCTTAGAACCACATTAAACACACTTTTAAGAGTATACATCTTCTCTATCTTTGTTTAGGGGGGGGGTACAGACTATATTTGATTATATTTTTTTTTAAGTGATATAACTTAGTCCATTTCAAGACAGACTGGAGTGTCAGGGGGGTTAAAGCCAGAAGCTCTAAAGATAAATAACTTTGTGGTGTGTACACATATATATATATATAATAAATTGAAGGTAATTGAAGGTGAGTGTCTTAATTTTAATGTGCATTTAATATTAGAAGATGATCTTCTATTTTTTCCCAATTTATTCGGAATGGTCCGTTATCCCCACTCCTGCCGCATATTAGGTTTTTAAAAAGTCGTGCACTTGAGTAAGTGATGATTGAGGGTTTTTTCATGTATGCCGCGTCCCCATATCTTCAGTAAAGAAGCCGAAATTTCTCACTGCATGCCATGCACTCGGCTGGTGGCCCGATGAACGCTCTAGCGAACGCTGCATATACTCTTGCAGACTTACTTCCGCGATCTTCCGCGCGCCTTAATTGTTACGTCCGCGCGCCAGGCGCGCGAACTAATTTTTTTTTTATGTTTAGTAGATTAAACATGATTAAACTCGATCGGTGAGAGTCGGAGAGAGAGCGGGGGGTGTTTCACTTCGCAGCGGGGTGCAAGCTATATCCAAACAAAAACCGTCCGTTCCTGAGCCCCACAGTGGTCTCCACTAAGAAGTTCTCGCACTGCTGCTCGCAGTTGTTGAGATGTAATTTATTTTCTTTGGAAAACAACAGTTGATTGATCAAAACGTGCGGAAAATTCAACATGGGGAACACACGTTCCGTGGCCTCTAGTCCTCCTTCACAGCAACATGAAACACCACGTTCTACTCTTTATCCGCACCAACGCCCGTCATTTCCGAGTGGGTGTCGATCAGATCGCTCTTCAATTCTCAGCAGGCTTTCTGAGAATTACAACATGCAACTCGATGAAACAACGGGCGCAGGTGCGAGGGTTACCCAAGCGCTGATCCCCGCTGATAGAGAAGCCAAAGTTGTAACACGGCGGTTTCTTCGTTCGTTGAATGTGTCTGGATACCCGCCAGCGGCAGGCAGTGGAAGGTTTCGTGCAGGTGCGCACGCATTGTTCTTACCGACGAGTTGTGTTCAGCCTGTTGGTCGAAAAGGAACGGGTCGGGGAGGATGCTTCGGGGACCGAGTGCGCGTCACCCATACGGCTTCACGATTGGACGTCCCTCCATGGGCTCGGGATGCCTTCCTTTGCGATGCGGCTGCGGTGAATGCCTGGCGTCGTCGCGGTGCTTTGGGAGCGACAAGGAACGACCAAAAAAGCGCCAGAGTGAAAGGTTCCCTTACAAGAACAACACCACCCTCGACCCCCACTTCACGCGCCCCCCTGCAATCACCTTCTTCTGCACACGTCAACTCCTCACACAAGGAGACCGACAGCCACCTTTCTACCCCCCCAACAGGCACGAACATTGGCCGTGCAACTCTTATGACCTCTCCACACAAGGAGACCGACAGTCACCCTTCTGCCCCGGAAGATGATCCCACAGAGGAGGGCGAGGGTCCAGTTGAACCCCTTTCCTTCCGTCAGTCTGCTTCTTTGGGGTCCCCTACTCTGAAACCACCTGCCATGGAGCAAGGGCAGCAGCAGGAGAAGGGAAGTTTGAGCTTTGCGCGTGCTTCCCCCTTGTTGCTTTCCGACAGGGGGTGCTCTCTGCTAGAGCTACCTCCATACGGAAGGGCATCCAGAGAGAGCAGCTTGGGGGGCATGTTAGTGGGGCTTTCGTCCCCTGCAACCCCTTTGCTGCTTCCAGCGTCGAGGCACAGCAGAAGGGAAGGCGGCAGGGTGGGAAGCGGTCAAGGACTGCTGAAGGGCAGGCAGCGTGGAGCCGCGAATGCGGCGAGGCAAGTGTTTGCCCGGAAAGTTCTCCGCGAACATTCTGGACTTTGCGCTGCCTGTACGGAGTTGCGACCCTCTGCTCGTCCGTCTTTGCAGAGAGGGCTTTGTGCCTCCATACTTTCGGAGTCCTGAATTCGAGTGTGTCAGACTGAGCAATGACCCTCGGTGGAAACTGGAAGTTGACATCGTCTTCTACATGATGTCCGATACCGAGAGCCCCCGCTGGAATCGGAAGGAGACGTGGGCGTGTGACATGGGAAGTGAGGGACTGGTGGCTGTGAGGCTCCGAGGGTCCTCGTTGTGGGAAGATGAGCACCCCCCATCGGCTCTATCTTTCCACCATCCTGCGGTATTCCCAGGGTCAATCTTTTGCCGCAAAAATCAGATCTGGAGGGGGAGGATGCCTCTCTTGGACCCCTACGAAAGTGACTATAATGATGATCTGCAGATGATTGCCAGAGAGCCAAAGAGGGCACGGCAGCTCGGGCACTGCCCCTGGTTACACGCCGAGCTCGACGCCTACCTATCGGACCCTCCGAGTTCGTACATCTGGTGGCACACGCGTCCGTCCCTTTGGGAGCCGGGGGGGAAAGAGAGCTGGTTGGAGATGCGGCGGGAGAATTGGAGGGGGCGGTTCGCGCCGGCTCGCTTGAGGACGGAGCTCCCTCCAGGAGATTACTTGGTCAGTCCGTGTTGTTCTCTGTTTTCTTTTCTCGTCTGAAGCGACATTTTCTTCTGATTGCACGCTTTAACCGGGCAGCACGCAAGCATCCAAACAAGCAACTGCAGGGGGGAAAGCTTGAAAACCGGACAAAAAAAAAAGATGCGAATCTGATACAGACAGAAAACGGGGAGTGTAAAAAAAAACAACAGACGGAATCAGAAGGACACAAGCGGCTTTCCTCGGTGGCATGATTTCTCTCTCTGTCATTTGAAAGGCGGGTGCACTCAGTCACGTGTTCTCCCATATCCCCTCCACTCCTCCTCAATCCGTGCATGCATGTGTCTGCAGCCTCCTGACTTCAGCATCAGACGATCGGTTCTCGAGGCCATCGATTTCATTAGCCCGATGATGGGCGAGGTTGCAGAGGAAGCGATGGGGATGAAAGTGTACCCCATTCCTCACAGTGACTTCATTCCTGACTGAGACGCCTTCTCCCGCCTGTCAAGCGATGACTTCGACCACACAAACACGCAGCCCTTGTTTGTCTGCTTCCGGCTGCTTTCTCCCTCCTTCAAGAGATGAGGCTGGTCCATACACCAACGCAGCTCTTGTTTGTCTGCTTCCGGCTGCTTTCTCCCTCCCTCCTTCAAGAGATAAGGCTGGTCCATACACCAACGCAGCTCTTGTTTGTCTGCTTCCGGCTGCTTTCTCCCTCCCTCCTTCAAGAGATAAGGCGAGGGCATATGTGTGCCTTTCCGTTGAAGAGAGCGAGGCGGATCGTAGCGAGCAACCACAGCAACAGCGAGAGTGTGCAGGTGAGAGTCAAAACCAGACACTCAGTCCAATCCGGGTGGGATGCCTAGTGGGATGCAGACGAAGACAGAGAGGTCCCAAAGCTTTTAGCTTGAGCCTTGACGGCCCTTGAGCCAAAGCGGTGTCTGAACGGTGGTCATCGAGTAGGGCCTGGCCTGAACTTAAGCGTTGTAATACGTGTTGAATGCATGTAGCAAAACGGGGTTCTTTCTTTAAAAAGTGTTCCTGAGGCTTTGGGACTCAACGGTTATCAATCACTTTCTACATCTAGTTCTAGATCACTTCTAATCCTATATAGTTCTAATTTCAAACAACACATAATTTGTAACACAAATTTGCCTATAGAATTCAATACATCTCTCTGCACTAGTCTCTGCATTACAATTTTCATATACAGTTTTTGGGATACATGTATGGATCACAGATGCAAATCAAGTATTGCCAGTACATGAACTCATAACTAGACTCATAATTAATTATAGCCCCGGAATGTCTTGAAATTCTTAGAATTTTAACCTTTGTCCTAGCCTTTGTCATATCTTCATGAGAACCTGAAGTTAATACTATTAATTTTTATTTAATTTTAATAGGTAAAAACAAATATTAGATAATATGTAAAGCACTATAATGCTGCTATTAATGCACAACCTCAGACTAGACTTAAACCTGCTGGCTACTGCACAACGCTTAAAGTTGAGTGCTGAAATCGTATATGCAGAGTTGTTTACTTATAAAAATGAAAGATATTATAACCTAGATTATAACATAATAATATTAATATTATATTATGATAAAACTAATGATAAAAATATATGTTATTTCTCATGTCGTTTCCCTTTGTAGTAGTATACCGCTATAGTACATCCAATCAAATCTGCCGGTGGCCAGTCAGACTCTTTTTTTTGCGTTAGTTTGCGTTAATTAGTTTAGTTTTGCTGCATGGCTAATGCGTGGCTTTCATTTTCGCTTGTTCTTTGTAACTTCTTGGACTCTCATTCTCTCTCAGCCCGTGATCGTTTCCCTCCGCTTTGGAGATACGATCCAAAGCTTTTAGTCTTTAATAAATCAACTGTTCCTCGGGCAGTGAGAATTAAGACGAAAAGGAAGGCATTTCTCTACTCGTGTTCTCTCCGTTGTGTAGACGTCTTGCTCACCAAAGAATTGCTTCGCGAATCTTGCCATGTCTCTCTTTACAACGGGCGTTTGTTTCGTATACAAGAAGCAAAAGTGAAGTCTGCATCTGAATGCGCGCCTTCATTATCTTGTTTTTTGTTGCTCGCATCTTCCTTGATCTGCCATGGTCATCAAAGAGGGGGGCAGATTGCACATTCGTTTTGTTTTACAGATGGATTCGTTACCTTCGTCTGCTGCCAGCGCTATGAGCTTGGAGGTTTGAACAGCTTCCACTCTCCTTTCTTGGGTTTGCAAATATTTCTCTCTAGCTCTCTCTGTGTGTATGTGTGTTTCCAATGTGAAAACCTCTTTTGATCCCCTCACCCGGATCGGGTAAGCCCTCAATGGCCCTACAAGATCTTATCTTATATCGCTGATCAAATCCCTACACCGTCCCGCAGGAGGCTGCTCCTCTCTGCTCAGTGATGCTCTACTCAATCGCCGCTGCCGGTGTCGTCGTTTTCGATCTTCGGGATTTTCGAGTCATCGTAGATCGTGTCCTTCTTCTCATAGATGAGCCCCTTGATATTGGCACCCCCAGCCGCCAGGACCTTGTCGGAGATCATCAACGCCTCTCGGTCGTCGTGGTTATACCACTTCCAGCCAACCAACCGGGCACCAGGACAATTGCAGTCGGCCTTGCAATGGTCACTCCCGCAGTAAATGTCGTGCTCAAGCTTCTTCTCGACTCTGACCGCGATGGTCGCGTGAGTGCCTGCAAGATCCAGCATCGCCACCTTGGCCATGTACACCGTGCCGTCTTCAAGGGCAATGTCCGGGGGTTGAAATTCTGTGCCGTCTCCCCAGCCGCAGGGCTTGATGTTGACGATGAATTTGCGGGGCGCGTTGGCCTCGCTGACCTTCTCTGACATCATGTTCTGCATTCATTAATTCGATCGTTTCAGGGTGTGAGAGAGACAAACATTGATGGACACATGAACAGACGCACGCTCATAAAGTACAACCAGTCAAAGAGGACACATCTGTAAGATGGACGGAGGGGAAAATCGCGTCATACACAAAAGGAACGTATGGAAGCATGTGCGTTTGAAAAGGGAGTTAGGCAGAAACACATGCAGATTGATCACGCAAAGCAAAGAGAGAGGGGGAGAAGGCAGAAGCAACCAAAAAGGGCCGGAAGAAGAGAGGTGTCTGAACAATCAAGAGATGCAACAAAAAGAGTCAGCAGGCCTAGCTTTCTCTCTGCACACGCTTCCTTCCTTCCACCTTTCTTTTCTGTGGCAGAAAGTCTCTTGGGATCGCGTCGACGTGCTGTCTATTGAAAATTCCTCCTCAAACTCCAGTTGGAGAAATCACTCAAGATACTTGCAGGGAAGACACGTGTATGCACACTTCTGAAAAGTTCTTTTCATACTCAATGCATATGCGCACAACCTTCCCGCACGTCCACTGACCGCGAAGTTGTTGCACTTCGGAAGGTCCTGCTTGGAGCTGTACCAGTTGATCCACGTGGGCAGCTCGTGGTAGATGGCGTACTCGAACAGTCTGCATGAGGATTCGGGTAGGAGAGAATTAAGCATACCTCCTCGACGTGTTGCATGCGACAAAATGGCTGTCGTGTTGTGGCGGGCAGCTGGAAAGTGGCTGCTTCGAGAGGCCGAAAAGAAGGAAGAAGGTCATGGAAATTCTCCAAGAATGCACTCGGTTCATTTTAGAGGGGTAGAGACATTTTTCCATGTTCGAATTAAAGTCTGGCTGTGAAAATTCATTCTTCCATTCAGAACCATAGAAGAGGGAGGACGGGGTTACCATAAATATTTTCTTTTCTAACTACAGACTGGTTGAACGTGAACACTGAGTCTCTTTGACATGAAGAGGGCGATCGCCAAATGACCCCCACTGCACCTACCTGTAGGGCGTGAAAGGATCCCCCCCACTTTCATCCTCCCCGAAGTAGAACCAGTCGCATTCGTCGTCCTTGGTGTTCTTGTCATCTCCCAAATCGACGTTCAGGTTCTTACAGAAGGTCTTCCGGATGGCCCGAAGGAAGGCACCCGCAAACGTATGCTCATCCATCTTTTTGAATGCGATCAATCCTACAGCGATTCTGCAAAACGAGACGTACAAACTCGCAGATAAGAAGATTACCGCTGGACCATGCATCTTTCACGTGATCTATATGAAAGAAGGCTGTAGGATGGATGACCAATTTCGGTTTGACTTTTCACTCCTACTCCGATTCTTCAGTGCCAGCAAGTATGTCAAAAGGGCCCGCCAGCCTCCCTCAAACTGCGAGTCCGAAACAACCATGTTTACGCTACCAAGCATGGAACTCGAGCGCATTAACCGAGGAGTTCAAATACTGCGCCTTGGGTCCCGATCATGCGTGTTCTACACATGTTGTGCACAAGAAAACAAAAGAGCAGGGAATGAATGCGAACGGCAAATCCAATCGTGCACTGGTTAATCTTTCTTCTTTCTGACCTTCTGAGAGCGTCTCTGACGGCATTCAGTGCAGTGTTGAGGACGTTCTGCCCGCTTTGGTCGTCAAAGTCGTTGTTCTCTCCAAGAGCTTGCCAGGCCGCGTGGTTGTCATACAAAGAGGCCCACAGCGCAGAGTTGAAGTAGCAAATGCCCTGCATACACAATCCAAGTAAATCAGAGTGCGCAATAGAGAATACTCTGTCCATCACGTATATCAAATATGAACGCAGAAGTGTTCCTCATTGAGGCCTGGGTTGAAAAAGCGGGGGTTCAAGAACGTAATTAAGAGAGCATGAAGCAGAAGGGGAGAAAAAAGAGTCGTGGAGAGGCAGCCGGTAAGGGAGGGAGGAACAATGAATGACAAGGACAAGGCAAGGGCATAGATAAAAAAATGTCTGTGCTAACCGCTCGATTTGTCTGCAGAGGTTCGAATCTGCAGGACAAGGGGGGGTTGTACAGTCCGGGGTGTTTCATTACGCACTGCATTTCGTTCTCCGCGATGGTTCCCCTCCCTGCGTCTCGGTCGAAATTCGTCACCTGAGCAGCTGCACTCATCCATACGTTGATCGTCAATTCCATAATCTTGGACGTCTGGCCTTGATTCGCAATCTCAGACACGATTCACAGGTAGCGTGTGCTGACTGAAGAGAAACGGGTGTCACACGCAGAAAGCAACAGAGTTCGAGAGAGTGAGGAAGACTTAATATCATTGAATAGTAATGTCAATGAATAGATAGATAAATAAGTGAAAAAAAAAATGAAGAAAAGACGAAAAAAACACCTACAGAAAGATAGTTGGAAGAGAGAGAAGATGATGAAAACCAACTGAACGTGACTTCACTTACCGTCCCAAAAGGGATTCGCCACGTGGTAGTCCATTGCCAATTCGACGTGCTTTGTGTCCTTGTAGGGGAACAGGTCCAGATACTTTTGTGCGTTGTTCTTCAGCACCATTCTGCAATCATCGTCGTCGTTCTTCTTCGCCACACACTCAAGAAAGAACGGTTTGTCTGGATGGCCCTGCTCTTTGGCCGCTTTGATCATGTACCCAGTCAACGCTTGGCAGCCCTCTCGCGTGTCCTTGCCACAAGCCGGACGATCCAGCTCTAGGTATTCAGCCATCTTGTCGATGTCGCTGAGACAATACCAATGAGCAAAATTAGTCTGTTCCATCCACTCGGCAAAGGGGTTGTGGTCCGTCAGGGCTTTCTTTGAGTTGCTTCTCTTGATTTCTGCCTCCTCATTGTTCTTCTGAGTGTCCTCCTGCTGGGCATACCACACCATGTAGGCTTCATACCAGAGGGGGTCATCGAACTTCATATCATCAGGGTCGAATTGGCCCTTGTTTTTGGCTTTCCACTGAGCCAACGCGTCTTGGGTCTGCGCCTCTTGTTGCTCGTTTTCGTCTGAAGCTTTCTCTTTCTGAAGGAGGACTGAGATGGCCCCTAGGTTATTGATCTCTGCAGCCTCCTTGCTGATATTAATACTGGAGGAAGCATGCTGGTGGTGGGGAGTCAAACGTTTGGCAAGGAACACGGGGTGATTCCCGCTTCCGATTGTGACGGCCTCATTCATTTTGCAGGCCATCACAAAACAAAAGGCAGCTAGTATCAAATGATAGGTGCACATTTTCAGAGGTATCTGTGAGAATAGGAAAGGTGCTGAGGCGATCAAAGAAATGAAGAACGGATAGACGGTCACGAGGACAGATTCCTTGTGAGAAAAAAGTGAGTCGCCGACTGGTCACGATTGTTCGAGGACTCGCACCAGACTGTTCTGACAGTGCCCGTGGTTCCTCGAAGTTTGAGGGACCGGCTGGATGCATGCAAGTGGTCGAGAGAACTGTTTGTCAGACTCTGTCTGAATGACAGCAGTTATTCCGGCCGAAGATTGGCAGCATGCGTCTGTGTATATATCGGTTAGCGCTGCTCCGATCAGAAGACTGCATGCAATGACTGACCTGAGTCACGTGATCATATGCGCGCTGGATATGCGCGCTGGATGCACCCATTGACGCACGCCTGGGGCGCCATTGACGCACGCCTGGGGCGCCACGGCCCCGGAATTTGGGCCTCGACGCGTAGAACTTAAGTGCTTGGGGAATGCCGGGGCACTTGAAGGATCTTGAAGGGGCCGGATTGAATTGGGATATTGATATATTTCTGACGACATTTCATCCCTCTTTGTCGATCCTTGACCCTTCCTTGACACAAATTGAAATCACTTGCTCCCATTCACGGGCCTTCTTATCATCTTCTCATCTGTTTGAGTGCTGAACTATGCATTGATAGCCTGATTCGATCGGCTGTGCGTATGGCGTCTCCCGCTGAATCACCCTTCAGAGCAACACCCGACCGATCAACTCTTTTTGATACAAGATTCGACCGAGGGCCGATGGGTGGAAGACTATGTGCACAGAGCGTGTTGACCAACTTTGTACATAGATTCTGAAGGCGTCTTTGATTTCATGCCGCCACAATCATGCTCGGAGTAGGATCTCACACATTACCTGGGCGAATTGTGAGCCAGTCCGGTGAGTGCTTCAACGTCGCTCAGCCAGCGTCAGATTGCGTGTCTGGGGCAACTTGACTCCCTCTTCCTCTCGCTGACCTTGCAGGTAACTTCTCCCAGTCCCGGGCAGAAGAGTCAAACAAGGTGAGCAAGGAAAAACCCATCAATGCAGTGGGACATTGCAACATTGTTGCATCTCTCTGCGCTGGAATGTAGCTGCCGAAATCTGATATACCTGTCGATCAAGGCTTGATTCATCTCCCAACTCATTGCCCTTTTTGAACTCCGTTTCTCCTTTCTTTCTCTTCCACAGTAATCACTGATAAGCAAGGGGTCTTCATTGTACGACGTTCTTTCATTCTATTTGCGTCTGATCCTTTCTGTTCGTTGGACTAACGCCGTCTCCCCGGTCGAATAGCTCATGCCTGCACGGGCCTCTGTGACTGTGCTGCTGACTGCTGTTGAATGCAGGGCTCACCCTGGCAGTCTCTCCTCGGAGGCTCGTCAGGCCCCCCCTCCTTCCGTTCCCCCTTCGGCTTGGATCTGGAAGGAGCAGCGGGGGCTCGGAGACAGACGACCGCATCCACGCGCCCGTCAGACAACCACACCCCTCTGCACCCACAAGTGCCAGAGCAGCCGTTTGGCCGTGTAACGGGCTCCCTGCTGTCGGTGGCCCCTCGTCGGTGCGCCCCCACATCCCCCAAGAGGGGTCGGGGGAACGCCATTTCTGCACTACGCGAACAACCGGCCTTTCGGGCCCCTTCGTTGCTCAGTCGCAGCGCGGGCCCAGAGACGCTCCCGCGCATTGAGGAGGGCCAGGTGGGGGGGGTGAGCACGAAAAAGGCCGTCATAGACACAGTGCAGAGAGCGGTCCATGGCACCCCTTCCACAGCACCCACCCAGGCTTCAGCCACAGTGGAGGCACGCACTCAGCACACACCGCTTGCAGCACTGCCCTCCGAGGAAAAGGCAGAGGCCCCTCGGGAGGTGGGGACACAATCCTCAGGCTCAGGCTCTGTCGCCCCCTTCTCCTTCTCCCCAGCAGAGACAGCAACCTCGAGAGGGGGCAGAAGGGGAAACAGTGCAGGGGTCCCCTCGAGGGGAGTGAACGAGAGGGGGGTTGTTCCGGAAAGGGGACGATCAAGATTAACCCAAGAGGGCAGAACAGCAAGACGTGTGTCCCCAGACAGTCGGTGGGTGAGCAGGGCAAAGGATCACAGTCTGTCGGTGTCCTTCCCCCCTGCTGAAGGAAATGATGAGAGAGAGACTGTGGGGGGAAGTCTGAGCCTCTCAAGTTGCGCTTCAGAGTCCCCCTCTGCCTCTGCCGCGTCTTCCCGTCCGTCCCCTGTGCTCTCTGCGTCTCTCCGCAGCTCCTGGTGGAAGCGCCATGTGATTAGAGGCCAGACGTTGGCTTTCACGGGTCGTCCCGGCAGTGGCAGAGGGGGGGGAGGACAGGGGGAGTCGCGTCAGAGAGAGAGGGACGATCAGTCAGTGCCACGCAGAAGTGGTTCCCTCACACGGAGTAAGTCGACTGGCACCTTCACTGCCTTCTCCACAGTAGCTGCGAGAGAAGAGACGGCCCCGGAAAGCGCAGAAGCAGAGCAAGACCCTCTGATTGCAGGTATGATCACAGGTCGTCCTTCTGTGTCTCTTCTGAGAAGGCAACGGCTCCATGCCGTCTCCCCTAGCAGGTCCTCAGATGGCGGTCGGCCCCGTTCCTTCCGGCAGGTCATGTGTGTCTCCGATTCCAGGGCCGCTTCGCCCTCCCCGCCCCTCTCCCGGACCCCCGGGGGGAGATCTTCAGTCAATCCCTTCCCTGCCTCCGCGGTGTCCCCCTTCGCCTCGCCTCTGCGAGAGGGGAGGCACGCAAATGCGGAGTGCTCTGCACCTGCGCGACACGTTAATGAGGCAAGTGAAGGCAGACAGGCACAGGAGACAAGAGAGGGGGGGGGTCGGAGTCGCAGTCCGGTGTTGCGGAATTTGGCCCGAGCTCGGGAGGCTCACCGAGGGGAGGTGCAGGGAGGGTGTGCGTCTGTAGAGACATTGAATGTCTCAGAGGGCGTTGCTGCAATTGTGTCACGACTGCCAAGAGGGGCCCCGGCAACATTGGAGGAGCGGGGGGGAATGGAAAGAGAGAGGCCGGAGGACGGGGACGTGTTGCATCTCCGGGAGACCATCAGCGTCTCCCGTTCTCCCTCCACGTCTCCTGCTTGGAGGGATTCTCTGTTGCCATCCATGGCACTCACTCACCATTCTCCGTCTGCACAGATAGTCCAATTTGAGTCCCCAGGGAAAGGGAAAGGGAAAGGGAAGGAGGGGGAGGAAGAGAGATGGGATGATGAGGATGAGGAAGAGGTACAGTCTTTGCTGCTTCGATCAACTGACCCTCTTGTAGCGAAGGTCTCCTCTCAACAAGGCACTCACCCCAACCTGGCCGCCAAAGAAGAAAAACAGAGGGAGGAAGTGTGGTCGTCCTCAGAGTCCTCTGCCGCGTCTCCTGCCCCTCCCCCCTCCCCCCCCTTGGCAGTTAACCTGGTAGCCTCCCGGCCTCCCGAGTCAGACCCGTTGTTCCATTCTCCCGAGAAAACTGCGGGAGGGGGGCAGCCACCGGCAGGGAGAGAGGGGAGCCTGAGGAAGGAAGAGGCCCTAGCGGAAGAGGAAGAGGCTGTGCAGACAACAACCTCAGCCACTGCTGCTCAGACCCGATCGACAGCAGCAGAGGGCACAGCTCCTCGGTCACACGCACAGTCTCAGTCTGACTGCGGGAACGGTCAGCTCCCTTTGGGGGATCATCAGCATACAGAGCGAGAGGGGTCAGGGGTGAAACCTGTTGAGTGTGAAGCGTCAGGCGTGTCCCAAGGAGAAGAAGAGGGGGGAGGTGTTCTGTCAGCTCCCTCTTCGCTTTCACGGGCCTTCCGCGCGCTAGCACGGAGTGAGCAGATGATGTGGACTTCCAGGAGTCGTCCGTTGAGTGCTCAGGGGGGGAGTCGGAGTTCCCCAGAGCGCAGGGAAAAGCGGAAGGAGAAAGAGAGACAGGCTCTGCCAGTCTGTCGAGACTCGAGAGCAGAGAGACCCATTGGGGTGAGTGCCTTGCGAAGGTCCTCTCTCTCCCTGTCCCCGTCGTCCCGGGCTTCGGGGTCACTCCCACGGAGACGGGACATTCAATCTGATGTCTCACGTCCCCACAGTGCGCATCTGGACTGCCGTTCCTCTCCCACACGCCCCCAAAACGTTTCTTCATCAGACGCACGCCCCCCCTGGCGACTTGCCCTCAAACACTTACCAAGAGATGCCGAAAAAAAAGAGAATTTGAAAGACAGAACGCTCCCATCCGGTCGCAGCACCGGCGGCCGTCGTTCCCCTTCTTCTGAGAAGTCAAAAGCCAAAACGAAAAGAGGGGTAGAGGCAAGCGGTACAGTGAGGGAGGACGAGACACCTGAACAGCACGCCATCGCAGTAGGTGTCCAGACAGACTTGAGGAAGTCTACAGGGGTGACACTGAGCCGGTCCTCCCCCCTCGTTATTGAAAAACGCCCTGCCGTCTCCCGTTCTCGCTCCCCCCCTCCCCCAGTTCAAATGGTTGATCGAGCTCTCTCTCCCATTGCCATCAGAGAGCCGTCACTCCCCACATCCCCGGCAGCCCCCATCACCCCTGTAGTCCTTCCCAAATCCGGGAGGAGGGATGCTCCCGCAGTCCGCCGACCAGAGAACACGGAGAGGAAGTCAGGGGGGCTGCAAGTTGATGAGGGGCGTTCTGCAGCAGTGGGTGCCTCTACTTCTCTTTCCGGGACCACCCTTGCCGACCTGAGCGCTGCCCGTCTCGCTCTTCTCGAGCAGACGATGACAGACCGATCTAGGAAAGCTCCGGGGTCCCCCACAGCATCCCCCCCCCCCCCCCCCCCCCCCC
>JAHBMJ010005737.1:17295-67726 GCA_018398765.1 Chromera velia | reverse complement strand
TTTGATCCTCTTCTTCTTGCGCTTTCGAGTACCAAATCTTATCGCTCTTTCGACCGATCGACAGTATCGCCTCGCTGCGTATCCACATCCTTATCAATCAACATGAGTTCCTCTTCTGATTCTTCCGCTACTGCTTTGGCCTGCGGCATGCAAGTTCTTCCATCTGACTTCTCTTCTCTGACTGCCGAAGGGAAACTTTCCGATCATCGCCAAAGCATGGGCGATGCCCTCCGCCCCACAGGCCTCTTTGAAGTGATCCCGGAAGAGGCCGTCTCCCCCTACCCCTTCGGTCTTGGCGTCTCCACCACCAAGGTGCTTCGACAAAACGTCGAGGTCCTTGGAGAGGCCCTTGAGAAAGTGGTGGCGCTCTATTGGCAGGACTCTACTGTGTCCTCTTCCCCTTCCAATTCTGGTGCACAGAAACGTCTGAGGGAGACAGTTCCCATCCCTGCGAAGATCGAGAGGGTTTTGAAGGAGACGGCGAACAAGAGACAGGGGAAGTTTGAGCTCGGATCTTGGAGACCCGACTTTCTGCTGGTCAGCCTCTTTGGTTTTCATTTCTTTCTTCCTGCATTGTGCCATATTCATTGTTCTCCTTGGTCTGTCGTTATTCCCACTTGTGCATCTCTCTGTCTACCTATCTGCATTTCTTTTTCTTTACTCATTCATCCATGATACGACATGGATCGATTTGTCTACTGGTCTGCCGGGACAACACATATTTGGATGATGAATTGAATTCCCTTCATTGCCTTTTTCTGTTGACGTCCCTCCTTCAATTGAATGTGGGTGGGTGCAGAGCTCCGACGGTCGCCCTCTGATTTGTGAGATCAACGCGAGGTTCTCGTTCAACGGCTACTTCCTCACTGCCCTGATGTCGAGGGCCCACAGCGAGATGAAGCACCTCGAGGGGTCACCCGGACTTCCCCCCAGACAACACGCAAGTGTCGAAGAGGTCTTTGCGTCTTTCTTTGACCCCCAGGAGCCTGTTGTGGTCATGATTGGAAAGGAGAAGGGGTGGGACGTGCACTTGTTTGAAAAGGCCATGGAACGCCGCAGAGGGGCAGTCCGTTTTGCCTCTCCGGATGAGTTGTTTGTGAACGGAGAAGGCGCACTTTGTGACTCTCGCGGTCCGATTCGCCAAGCCGCTCTGGAGCTTCATCAGTGGGAGCTGTTGGGTCTGTCTGAGGAGGTCTTGCATGCCATCGCAACACTTCCCAGGTGCCTGAATGACCTGCGCACTGTGTTTCTGGTGCACGACAAGAGACTGCTCTCTGCCCTGTACGACCTGAGTCTGATGGAATGTCTGGTCGGAAGGGCCAAGGCCGAGAGACTGCGCAACGCTGTGGTTCCCTCCTACACCCTGAACCTCTGCGACGCGACTACGATCGCAGAAGCAGAGGCGAACAGAGCGGGGTGGGTGATCAAGTCTCCGCTCCTCGGGAAGGGGGCGAAGATGTTGTTTGGGCGGAGCTGCTCCGCTGAGGAATGGATTGAGAGACTCCGGGAGGGGAGAATGGGTGGCGGAGATGTGTTGCAGCCTCGCATTGAGCAGGCTACTTTCCCCATTGTCTCCCCTCTGGGGGGTGAGATGAAAGAGAGAGACATGCACGTTGTGGGATTGATGTTGTGCTTTGGCCGACGATGTTTGGGTTTCGGCATTTGGAGAGGTTCGCCTCTTGAGGTTGATGTGGTCAATTTCTCTGGGGGCAAGGGTGTGCTTCTCCTCCCTGTTCTTCTCCCGAGCCCGTGGGCCCTTGAGGCTCCGTGTGCTGCAGGGAGACGTGCAGGTGAGGTGATGGGCAGACGGGTGGTCAGTCTTCCCAGAGGTGTGTGGGAGTCTGTTTCTGGGGGGGCAGTTGGGGGGGTGGAGGAGGAAGAAGAAGAGGAGAGGGCTGCAGAGTCTGTTCGCGTGTGCGTGGAGAAGAACGGAATTTGCGTGGTCGATTGCAGAGAGTGGTTGGCGGCAGCAGTTCGAGACGGAGATGCGGAAGAAGAGGAGGTGATCAGCGATCGGGTGAACAGTAAGCTGGTCCCATTTCTTCGTCGCTTGGGTCCCTTGAACCTTCACAATGCTGATGAGTCTTCAGCTGTGTGGGATGTGCGACCGAAGCAGACAGGGAAGGAGGGAAAGAGGGAGGAGCAGGGAAGCCCTGCTCGATCGAAAACGGCCAAAGAGTTCCCCATGCACACCGACTGTTGTTTCGAGGATCCACCTCCTCGTTACATCGCTCTGCTCGTCATGCGTCCCGATCAGAACGGAGGCGGGCTCAGTTCCCTGATCAGTGGAGAGGCCCTCAGACAGCACCTGAGCAGAAGGACTCTGGATACTCTGCACAACACGAAGTTCAAGTTCAGAGTCTCTCCGGAATTCGGGAAGGAGACAGAGAGAGACTGGGTGGAGGGACGCGTGCTGTCCTCCAACGGTCTGTGGCGTTACCGATCTGAGGTGATCATTCGCGACGAGTGCTCAGAGGAACAGCTGGAGGCTCTGGATGAGCTCGACGCTTCTCTCTGCAACCCTGCCCTGACGGTTAATCTGATGATGCCAAAGGGGGCAATGGTGGTGCTCGACAACGCTGCCTGGTTCCATGCTCGTAGCTCTGTGAAGGACTCAGAGAGGTGGTTGAAGAGGGTGAGATTTCATCACCCTGACGATGAGACTGCGCTGACAGAATTCACCCGTCGGTTCAGAAGGGGGGACTCTCTGTACCGTCAAATTCGTGTGCGCACGATTCCCTCGCAGAGATTCTGCATGGACCTGGCAGGAGCGGTGGGCGCGTTTGGGTCTGCATCTATCGATATGGAGAGACACCTGAAGGGTCTCCTTCTGCGGGGAGCGGGGGAGGTGGTGGACGGTCTGACTCTGTGTGGGACTTCTGTTGCATTCGCGAAGGATGGGAGTGACAGACAGAACTTGGGGGGCAGTGTGGAGACGGCAGTTGTTGCAGTTTGATTGAATGAATGCATGGATGAGTGTGGGGGGAGGGGAAATCGTTCCCTCTAGTTAGTCATCGTCAATGTGTGGGGTTTGAGTGAAGGGGGGGGCTCCTGGGTTTGTTGGTTGGTTGGGATGTTTGCACTGCTTCCACCTTTAAGTTTGTTTTGAGTTTGAAATTGCAAAGAGCGGAAAGATCGAAAGTCTTTATTTAGAGTGTGTTCTCAGCTGGCTAGTGTTGCACGACGCTTCGCTTGGTTTAGCGTCTGAGTGTGGTGGCTGATCCTGAGTAAACCGCAGGTTTTCTGTGTTGAGAAAAAGACAATTCCTCAATCTGTGGTGTCGTTTTGTTTTCTCTTTGTACGACAGGAAAGCCGTTCCTCTTGCTCTCTGAGCCTCTTTCTGTTCTGCTTCTTGCATCCTTTCTCTTTTTGGCCATTTATCCAGTTTTGACTTGGTCCGTTCGCTGTGCTTACGGGCAGAGATATCAGTCCCTGCATGCCCACTTGAAATATTTCCGTGTACTAGTCCGTGTATCTCTGTGAAGTGTCTCTTAATACACACTTATGGCAATTCTTATGGCGTGTGTGGTGCGGGATTAGCTGTTATAGTTTGCGATGAAAGACCAGCATTCTTTCTATACCAGTGGTCTGGATTCTGGAATGAAAGAAGCTGGGAATGGGGAATAATGAGGACTGGGATGCGGATTGGTGCCGTGGTATGAAATATTGACTCGATCAGTATTCTACTATAATTCTAGTCATTATTCATGACTTGGATAATTTTATATTAAAATTTGTTAGACGATAAATGAAACTTAGTCTAGACCTAGGTGTAGACTCAGGGTTACGCTCTAGCCTCCAGAATTCGATCTCAGTTATGATTTTGAATTTATAAATTTGCATAATAAACATTTTAGTCACGGTTATAAATATTTATAAATCTAATATTTTTTCTAGGCGACGCACAGTGGTAAAAAAAAAAAAAAAAGACCTTTCCAGATTTTTTTTTTTTCTTTTTTTCTACGAAGGATTTCCTAGAGCACCTCTAAGAGCGCCTAGAGGACCACCTTTTAGAAATACTTTTAAACTAACTTCCTCGCGAACTTATTACTCAACTCAAAGTTTTAAACATCTTTCAACCCTAGTTTCAACCCTAGTTCTAGTTCTAGTTGTTATTGTACGTTTGTCTCTACTAGTGTCTCTACTAGTGTCTTCATCATTCCATCATCGACTTTGTTGAACACGGACCAACCAATCTTTTTTCCCTTGTTCAACTGCACTGCTAGTATTTTTTTTTGAATGGGAAAATGTATATGTAGATTCCATATGATATATTGAATGAGCTAGTCCAGATTTAGTATATCAAACTTCCCCCCCCCCAAAAAACGATCTACCTCCCGCCCCCCCCCTCCCGAGGTTCATGATCATAGGGTCAATGCGTAACAAAGCGCTATACAAACCTAGATACGAACAGTGTGTCACGAACTTTAAAGAGTAAAATTAACATACGACATATTGTTTTTAAAAAATAACCTTGATATACTGGCATCTACAAGAAAATCTAGAACAAAATAATGAAAAACGAGCAACTCTATGCATGTTGTTCCACTTTTTTTTCTTATTTTTTTATGAAACTTTTTTTTTTGAAGAAAAAAATGCGTATAGTTTACACAGGGTGTAGATAAGCATGAACCAATCTCTTCGGGAGACCAATCACGTGGTCATGACTCACATGACTCACATGACTACACTCTTTGTTTCAAACGCTGTGCAGCCATCACGAGCAACGTCACTAAAAGTCCACTGGCGCCAACCCCCAGTCCTACCCCTTTCCAAAAAGCCTCACTACGAGTGCGTCCTCCCGTCAAATCCTCCACAGGCACAACCCCTCTCCCAGGCCTCTCAAGTCTCACCGCTTCGGAAGGAGGAGGGAGACTTCCAGCCTGGGGGGCAGAGACGGGGGGAAGGGACGCCAGAACCAGCGGCACCACCCCGGCCCAACACGGCCAGTCGAGGTCAGCCGCGTCGTCGTTCACACCCTCTGCCCGGACTTTACATGCAACCTCTCTGAGGGGCAGCCGAGTCACTGTGGTGGAGGTCAATTCTGCGTTTGAGATGGGACGGAGAGTGTCGGAGCGGCCCTCGTAAGTCAGACGGTCAGTGAGAAGATTCAGAGCACGCACTTTCGCCGATTTCTCAGAGACCTCCTCTCCGACGCCGTAGATGACGACGCTCCGGTAGTTCATGCTGTGATGCATCCCCGATTTCGCCATCACGACACCGTCGCTGCAGACAGGAAAGCAGATCAGGAGACGTTAATCCGACATCCGTATAAATATCTAGCTGCCAATACCTCCAATCCAATTAAGGCAAAGGAAGAAGGACTGAATCGTGACGATTAAATCAGTTCTAGATGCGTGCGATCACAAAAGCGTCTCTGAAGGCAGAGAATCAATTTTCATTGAAATACAGATGCGACCTTTCCTCCTTTGCATCTTCCATGCCTCAATTCCTTTCAATCTCCTCTGTCCAAGAATCTGGCTATCTGCTTGCTCTCCTGCCTGGGTTCGTTGGCTCTGTTGTTAGTCAGCCTGTGGGGGTCTTCTCTCTCCCTCCCCCCCGCCCCCCTCTCTCTCTGTGCGGGGTGTGGGGTGGTGGGTGGATGTGATTGTCTGTGCATGCGTACTGAGGTTCGCGTGTGTCTGTTCGTGTGAGAATTCTGCACTGACTGTGTGTAACACAGGCAGTGCGTTCGACAACGAGCGAGAAAGAAAGAAAGAAAGAAACAAAGAAAGAATGAATGAATGAATGAATCAATGAACGAATGAATGAATGAAGACACAAACAAACGAATAAAGAAGGAAAAAGAGAAAAAGAGAAATAGATAGATAGATAGATAGATAGATAGATGGATAGAAATAGAAAGACAGATAGATAGACGGGAAGGAAGGTAGGAAAGAAGGAAGGAAGGAAGGAAGGAAGGAAAGAAGGAAAGAAAGAAAGAAAGAAAGAAAGAAAGAAAGAAAGAAAGAAAGAAAGAAAGAAAGAGAGAGAGAGAGAGAGAGAGAGAGAGAGAGAGAGAGAGAGAGAGAGAGAGATAAAGAAAGAAAGAAAGAAAGAAAGAAAGAAAGAAAGAATGAATGAAAGAATGAATCAATCAATCAATCAATGAATGAATGAAGAAACAAACAAACGAAAAAAGAAGGAAAAAGAGAAAAAGAGAAAGAGATAGATAGATAGATAGATAGATAGATAGATAGATAGATAGACAGACAGATAGATGGATGGATAGAAATAGAAATACAGATAGATAGAGGGGAAGGAAGGTAGGAAAGAAGGAAGGGAAGGAAGGAAGAAAGAGGGAGGGAGAGAGAGAGAGAGAGAGAGAGAGAGAAACAGAGAAAGAGAGAAGGAGAGAGAGACAAAAGAGAGAAAGAGAGACAGAGAGAGACTCTTTCTCGGTGTCCCCTTCCCTCCTTGGTCTGATTGCGCCCTTGTTCCGACTCTTTCGATTTTTTTGCGCCTCAATGCATGAAAGAATTTTTTTTTCGGAAAAGCCCACATGTTTTTGTCCAATCGCCCACTGAACGATTGGTCTGTCTGCTGATCTACGTGCACTTCTGATTGTGTCTGTCCGGCCGCTGTGGTTTTGGCGAAAACGGCCTGAAAAATGAAGAAAACGTGAGAAAAAATGATTGTCTCCAACTCCTTCTCCCCCTCTTGAAGAAAAAAATCGAAAAAGGAGTGAATTGCCGCTTGCACGCCGCCAATCGACCTACGTGATCGCAGTACAGACGCAAACAGGTAACTGTGTGGCAATGTGCTTCTGTAGACCGCTCCCCTGCTTGCCATGGAGGAGAATGGCATCTCCGTCTCGACAGTAAGCAGTCGGCAGCACGGTCGGGGCCCCGTCCACGTCATCTCCTTTGCGGTTGAACGCAACGAAAGCCAAAAACCCTGCATCCAGAATATCTTCCACGGCCTGTTGGTCACGCACTGTGCGTTTGGCACCTGTGCGAACCTTTGATCGTGCCGTTGGCTCAAGCATGTTGGCAACGAGACGAGACGAGACGGAAATATGACAATTCAGGGGCGTTGACCCGACGTTTAAAAGTAAATCAAATGCCTTTGCATATATTGGGGGGGCTGGTGAAGAGCAGCACGTCAGGATGCCGGAAGTGTCAAACGTTGAACTGTGTGCATACCCACTAGGAGTCTTCAACTCACTTAAATTGAGTAACTTCTGAATTGGAGGAATTTCGAGGACGTTTGTTTTGGAGAGTCGAGTTGACTCATGCATGACTCATGCAGTCAGGCGCGTGGCGGAGCGGGCAAGTTGACGCATGCACGCGCAGCCTGGCGGCAGTCGCGGGGACGCGGGGTCCAAAGAGGGACGATGCGTGACATGTTGTTCTGACATTGCATGTTCTGACTTGTTCACCATTTGTTCACCCTTGTTTGAAAGGCGTCTCATGCAGTATCGTCTCCGTGGTTGCTGTGACAATCTTCCTTGAAGCAACAGTGCAAACATCGGAAAGTGGCCCAGTTGTGCGGAAGTGCACGGAAGAGAACGTCATTCGGCAGGTTCTGTTGCTGTCGTCTGCACGCAGCGGCGTGTTGCTGTCTCCTTGTTCACACACCCCGTCTCTAAGTCGACCGGGTATTGTTGCGGAGGAGTGGTGGAGTTTTTCTAAGGCCAGGACTGCCTGTCTGTTCTAGTTCTAGAAGAGCACAGGAAAGCTGGTTGAAGAACCATGTGGGCACAGAAACTTCGTCGTTGTTCATTTTTTCCTTTCTGTCTCATTCTCCTAACCGTAACCAGAGACGGAGAAGGATTTCGGTTAAGCGTCTCTGATCCCGAAAGCATCCGAAGGGAGAAGCGAAGAAAAGAGCACACAGTACTTTCCCAGCTGAGCATTGATGAAGAAAATCTCCAACAGATCCAGACAGCACCCCCGATCGTTCCCCTGACGGGCCTTCCGGGGGAAGAGGAGGCCAGCCCCCGCATCCCTGATGCTGATAAACTTCCTGACTTCTCCCCCACGGGACACAAATACACAAACAGAGAAAAGTTTCTGCTCAGATGGGATAGCACCTTGTTTGATGAGAGCACAGTCGGGTCTGAGGATGAAAACAGTGAGTCAATTCACGTTCAGTCTGCGGTTCTTAACGTCCCTTTCTTTTTGTGAGGTGTGTGCTGCCGACTCCAAGTGATGGTGAATTTCAGCACAGGAAGAAGAGAAGAGGCAAGGCACATCTCTTCAGGTCCTCCCTTTTAGAATACCTGTCTTCTTCCCTCCCTTCTTCTCTCCCACGAACTCACTTACTCATTGGCCTCTCAGTTTTCTTCCTCTCTTCGTTCAGCTCTCCCTGCGTCCTCCCGTGTTCTTCCGAATCATGCGATCGTTGACAGAAACGGCCTTGTGGGTTCCCTCTGCAAACAGCAACGTCGCTGTTCTCACGAAAACCACAAGAAAGCTGGGAAGGCCGCAAAGCAGGCACAGACGGACTCGAAACTTTGTGTTCGAGTATTCAAACTTCTGAAGGTTTCCGTACGAGTACATATGAATATTTTATCGTAAGAAAAACATTCGCATCATTCATTGCAGCCATTGTCGGGAGAAAACCCTGGCACTGGGAGTTTACAATACGTAGTGTCCTTCCCCAAACCTACTTTGGGGACAGTGTGAGGCCAGAGGAAGGAGGTTGGTTTGCTTCTTCGCTTGTTTTATGGGCGAAAAGCCTCTTCACATTGTGTGTTTCTTTTGATTTTTTGTTCGATCTTTTTCGTCGCTATTGTATTCATTGTTTGGTTTCATTGGGTGATCAGCTGGTTGATCTCTTTCTCTTCTTCGTTTTTGTCCACTTTGCCCGTTTTTTTTCTTCTTTGTTGGTTCGGCGATTGTGTCTTCAATGATTATTTTGACTGTTTCCGCTTCCTAACTCCTTTCACTTTGATTCTTTCGTTTGTTCTGTATCGCCCTCCCTTTTCTGGCTTGCGTTAGTCGACAGAGACATGA
The DNA here is from genome assembly GCA_018398765.1 of Chromera velia. Classification (NCBI taxonomy): domain Eukaryota; family Chromeraceae; genus Chromera; species Chromera velia. The sequence continues at coordinate 58,766 of JAHBMJ010005737.1, read as the reverse complement.
CGGCGGTCTCATTCGCTCAGCCTCGCTTCACGCAGAACGCATCTGTCCTCTGTTATGATTGTGTTGACGAATGAATCTGCAGATCTGGATAATCCAGAGAGCGAATACTATTTGCCTCGGGTCGTGGAGGAACCTCTTAATGAGGTCAGTTGGGCATTCGCTCTGATGCCTCTGTATGGAGAAGGATCGAACCGCCTGATTGATTTGGTAGACATAAGGACTCAACAAGCAGTTCCGATCTCAAGAAAGGATGAACGGGGACTAAATCAAACACACAGACCCACATACACACACACACACACACACACACACACACACGCCGCGCGCAAGCACTCCTTGGAGCAAGGGAAGACCTTCTTTTTTCTCTCCTCTCTGCACTTCCTCTTCTTCCTTTCCATCTCACGATGTCACCTTAAGTGTGGGATTTTCAATTTCTTCCTCCACCCCATGCTCCATTTGATCCTCTCTTCCTCCAGGCAACAGTTCGTCAGGACTACAAACGCGTTGAGTGGTACGTGACGGAAAAGGGCAAATCGCCCAACAGCGTTGACAAAGTCAGTGAGTTGGTTAGTGAGCAGAGGAGTAAGTGAGTGAGTGACTGAGTGAAGCAGACTTGCCTTTCGAGGAGTAGGGTTGTTCTTAGGTTAGTACGGGTGCGAGAACGCGTTCAAGGCGTGTTTACCGCTCCTCTATGTCTCCGTGTGCCCGTCCGCTCCTTTGTTGGGGTCTCATGTACACAAGAAGCGGGGACGGATAGACAGAGGATCTCCGAAAAGCAGTGAATAAGCCGAGTTGAATTCTGGTGGAAAGACAAGCGAAAGGAAACAAGAAGATAAAGACATGGGGAAAGCTTGTGGACTCTCAGACAAGAAGAGTCCACCGGTATTCTACACACATATTTGGCTGCATGGGTACAATCTGTCTTTCCCTACACCTTCCTCGCTTTCACTGCTTCATTTTTTCTTCTCTGACTCCCTTGTTATATAACCGTTTCTCCTTTCTTCTCCTTCTTCTTTTTCTTTTTCTTCTTCTTCTTCTTCTTCTTCTTCTTCTCCTCCTCCTCCTCCTTCTTCTTCTTCTTCTTCTTCTGCTTCTTTTTCTGCTTGTTCTTCTTCTTCTTCTTCTTCTTCTTCTTCTTCTTCTTCTTCTTCTTCTTCTCCTGCTCCTTCTCCTTCTCCTTCTCCTTCTTCTTCTTCTTCTTCTCCTTCTGCTTCTGCTTCTGCTTCTTCTTCTTCTTCTTCTTCTTCTTCTTCTTCTTCTGCTTCTGCTTCTTCTTCTTCTTCTTCTGCTTCTTCTCCTTCTTCTTCTTCTTCTCCTTCTTCAGTCTGGAAGGAGACCCCTCGACCACGCCGTGGAGCTGGGGGACTTTAAATTGGTGGACCTCCTCTTGAATTTGGGGGCTGATCCTAACACCCGGAGTGCACCTGTAAGTTGCATGGGGGTAGGGTGGGTGGGGGGTTCCTGTTCTCTCTTCTTGTGTCCTTTTAAATTCATTTTCTTTTGTTTTCACTTTGGCCTGTTCATTGACTTGGCAGCTTTGTTCTGGCGTTCCCGCAAATCTCTCGCTGCGTTGTTTTCTTTTCAATTCGTCTCTCATCTGTCTGCGTATCCATTTCTGTTCTCTCCTTCGGTGTGCGTGGACGGAACTTCCTGACCCTGGATGCTCAGAACAAAAATCGCAAACACATCAAAAGTGTGCACTCAAACAGGTATTTGTGACGCCTTTTCAGAGCATGTCTGCGCAGAAGAATATTCGGGATGATGTCCTTTTTTGCAGGATCACGGAATCTCTCCTCTGTGTCGAGCTCTAAATCATCGAGAATATGAAATTGCAGACAGACTGCTCGAAGGAGGGGCGAGCCCGAAAATGAAGGATGTCTGTCTGTCGGTCGTTTGGCTTTGTCTGTCTGTCTGTCTGTCTGTCTCTCTGACAAAAGGCTCTTTTTCATTTTCTCCCCATTTGTAGTCTGCTCTCGGTCTTGCCGCACTTTCTGGTGCACCTTTTTTTTCGCTTGGTGCGTTCTCCTTCTTACCCCATTTTTGGGAAATACAACTTCCTGGCCCTCTTGCCTTGTCTTCAGCTCCTCCCCCCCCTCCCCGCGCGCGTGTGTGTGCTCGAGAGACAGTCCACTCAACCCCCCCCCCCCCCCCCNTCCGCTCCACCCCTACAACCGGCCGCCCGCGGAGAATGAAGAGGAAGATTGTGAGCTGACTGTCTATTCGAGTATCTGCATTCAAAGCCTGCCTGTATTTCGGTGTGTGTGTCCGTCTATCTGAGAAGGGAAGAGGGAAGCACTCCGTCTCTCTGTCTCTCTGTATAAGTGGATGAATGTTTTCATGCGCATGTGTGTGTTGTGTTCGTTTTCTTTGTTCTTCTGCAGACCTTCGGATGGGACGCTCTGTTTGTTGCCGTCTCTTTGGGGTCGGTTTATTGGGAAGGAGTTCGTTCGTTGGTTGGTTGATGAGAGGCAGAGAGTGAGCGCGCAGAAGGTAAACAAAAGAGAGAAGAGAAGGGGACGTCCTCTCATGCAGGTCTGTACCTCTCTGACGATGCTGTCTGTACCAAAGAAAAAGGAAATTTACCCCCAGGGGTCGGGAGAGAAGGGTTCGCTCTCTCCCACTTCCTCAACTTTTCCCCCATTGTGAGGATTTTTTTTCGGTCCAATTGAGGCAAGATGAAGTCGGTGAGAGAGCCCTAGAGCATATGCAAGTACAGGTTGTGATAATGGAACCTTACCGCTGCAGTTTAGATTTCCAAAATGCTGAATCTTTTTTTATGTGTGCAGACAAGAGGAATACGTCGAGAGATTTCTGCGAGACAAGTGCAACCCCAACTCGCGGGACGACGTCAGTTCCTTCCTCCATTCCTTCTTTCCTTCCTTCGTGCTTCCTTCCTCGCACCCTCGAGAGAGAACAGCTGATGGACTTCCACTTCGATGATTCACTTTCCTTCTGCATGGTCGTGCTGACGAGCCATTCTTCGGATATGCGGAGAACCCTCAAAGCAGACGCAGGCAGACAGAGAACTTGTGATCAGAGATTGATTTGGTTTGAAGAGATGGAGAGTCAAATGAATCTTGAGATGAAGACGTCAGTCAACAGGTATTGCTGCGCGTGGGTGCGTGAGTGAGACTCTGCACTTTTCTTCACAAAGTCTTCAGGTGACTGTGCATGTGTGCTGTATCGTCGTTGCAGATCGGGGCGACTCCCCTGATCACCGCGTGTAATTTTGCACAAATGCTCTGGTGTGAGGCGATGCCGGACAAGAAGGCGGTGAGGAAAGATCCGAGTCTGGGCTTGTGGGGCAAAAGTTGGTATGAGTTCGTGACTGAGGAGAAGACCGCAAAGTCAGTGGGTGAATACGCACAATTTGGTGTTTTTTTTGTCTTTGTCCTTTTTGCATCCACGCCTCTTTCTCCCTCTCTCGCTATCTGAATCTGCGTCGCGCGCCCCCGTAGGCTGATTTTCCCGCGTGTGACTGTGTGAGAAGACAAAGTCTTGAAGCATCCTGGATTCATGTGCTTGGGGGGCGGAAAGACAGAATATCTCTCACCTCTTTCTTCTTCCCCTTCTTCTTCTTCTTCTTCTTCTTCTTCTTTTTCCTCCTGTCTCTCCTTCGTGCAGATTCTTCCGCATCGTCCAGATGCTCCTCGACGCTGGTGCAGACGTGAACCTCTCGGTGGACTTTGGGTTCTCCCCTCTCCATGTGGCGGTGCAGAACAACTTCACAGAGGCAGTCGGGGCTCTTCTCGAGAGGGGCGCTAAAGTAAATGCAATGAATAAGGTCAGAAAGGAAAGGGAGGAGTCATCGGTGATTTCCGTCATACATGTGTGCACATGCAACGATACATTCACGCATTTGAATTTGTGTTTGAGGGATCCACGCCTGCTGTACCGGGTCCCGTTTCAGACACTGCCCGTCACCCTATTGCTTTTGCCAGCAGGCGAATGCGTGACGAGTTTCCGTATCCTTTGTTTGTTGTGCTGCGTGCGTCGCACTAGGGGAAAAAGCGGCCCATTTCTCTTTTTCGCCTGGTTCTCCTTTGTTGACGCGCCGGTGAGGATGGAGGTAACCACTATCTTCGTTCACACTTAGCCACTCCCAGCAAGAGATCAACCGAAGACCATCACGATGAGATGGGCATAGTTTCCTTCGTTTCCGTTGACGAGCGAATGAGTGAGTGTATTTGTTGGCCTTTCCTTTCTGCCCGCTTGATTTTTCTGTTTGCAGGCCGACGAGTCTCCTCTCATCTTTGCGTGCATGCGGGACTTCACGCAGGTCGGTCAGGTCGGGGTGTGGGCATGGGGGTCTGGTCTTGTTCTGTCCTGCTGAGTGCAATGCAGATGTGAAATAAACAGGCGTGCCGTCCTTTTTTCTCTCCTGGAACATTCTGCCCGACGGTTTTCTCTCTGCCTTTTTGCCCCCGCTCACGTCGTTCCACCGTCCGCTGTTTGTTCATTTATCCCCCTTCGTTTTTGTGAGTGCACCCATCTTGTATGTAGATTGCAAAAATGCTGTTGGACGCTGGCGCTGATATTGAAGGCCCTCCGGATACGGTTTGTCGGTTCGGGTGTTTTTGGTTTTTTGACTACTGCAGTGTTCGCGTTTTTGCTTTTTGCCGGACCGCAGCTCCCTCGTCCGTCAGCTCTCTTCCGGTTCTGTTGGTTTTGGTGGTCTCCTTCGGTTGGATTTTTTTTTTTTTGTCGTCGTGCCTGTGCCAACTTGTTTGTCAAGCATCACGCACATTGAGAGAGGGGGAGGCAGAGAGAGAAGGGCTTAGAGAGAGAGGGAGAGAGCGGAGAACCTTCCTGCATGCCAATCTGTGACTTGTTCCAAGTGTACATCAAGATCTGTCAGTTGTCACCAATGCCCTCCGTCGGCCCGCGTGGAAATGTGTGCAATCACCAGGCCCTACATTCGCACTCGTGTATGAATCGTGAACATCTGCTTATTGGTCTGTCCGACCTTCTGCGGGCGGCTTTTAGTTCCGGTCGGCGAGAAGTTTCGTCTCTCTCTCCCGCTTTTTCTGTCTGTTTCTTTCCCGTTTCCCTCCCGATCGGTCCGCCTGTCTATCTACCTATCTACCTATCTGTCTACGCTTCCTTCTTTCACTCACTTTTTCTTTTGCTTCTTGTGTACTTGCAGCCTATGGGAAACCGTTCAGCCCTGCAGACGGCTCTCACGTGGAAGTCTGACGACACTGCGCTCCTCCTGATAGAGAGGGGGGCAGACATCCACAGACTCGATGTAAGTGAAGGAGTGGGTCGGTCAGCAAGTGAGTTTCTATGTGAGCACAGGAAGAGGAGTGAGTTTTTTCATCTTGTCTCTTACTCGTTTGCTTCCTCCCCTCGTCTTTTCCGTCTTGCGCATCGTTCTCTGAGTACGTGTGGTTCCTTTCTTTTTTCTTGTGTTTGTCTTCTCTCTCTGTGTGTCTGTGCGTTTGTGTGCGTGTCTGTGAGAGAGAGAGAGAGAGAGAATGAGTGTCAGCAGCTTGATCTTTGATGTCCGCATAGCTTTTTGAAGCCTCTCTGTTGAATGCCGTCCTTCTTTCCCGCAGCCGTTAGACAATGCCACGACTCTGATACTGGCGTGTGGAGGCAATACCCAGGGGCAGCTCAACGTGACGACGCACACCTGCCCCAAATGCATAGACGCCCTCGTCGACAGAGGGATAGACGTGAACCAGGAAAACTCGGTCCGTCGGTTGGTTGAGTCGGGGACTCGTTGCTCAATAGGGGATGGAATGCTCGGGAGGAGACTGCAAAGCTCAATCTGAGGGTTGCGCCTGCTGCCTTTCTATGTGCATATGTGTTTCCTGTGGAAGTACATCGTGCGGCCTTCCTTCATATTGTTTGAGTTTTTTTGTCTTCTCTATTATGTTTTTGTTTCCCTGATTGAATAACTCCGTTTCTCGGTGGGTGCAGTGGGGCCTCACGCCTCTTCTGATGCTCTGTACCGAGGACACTGCGAAATTTGAAAGCGCAAAGAAGCTGGTGGAAGCGGGGGCCCGGATTGATGTCGTCGACAGGGTGAGTCCAGCTTCGTGTGGAGTGGATGAGTGAGGGGGTGAGCGGGTGGATGAGTCAAGGAGTGAAAGGATGAGTGGATGTACAGGGACGCGCAGGCAGGCAGAGGGTCGTCTTCAACTGCGGTATCCCAGAAACAATTCTTTTTGTCCTTTTTTCTTTCTCTCCCTGCACCCCCCCCTCTTCCTCTTTCTTTCTACGTTTCTCTCTGTCTCCCCCACTCTCTGTCTCTCACCATGTGCCTCTTTCCCACGGTGCACATCGTTCCCTCCCGGTTTCAAACTCCCTCTTCCTCTGATTTTGTGTGTTTGTGTGCATCTCTGTCGGTTCGTCCGGGTATCTATTGTGAAGCCTCGGTCAATCTGGTTGCCTCAATGCTTTTGTTCTGTCTGTGTCGTTCCCACTGAGGGTCTCTCCTGGGTTTTCTGTCCGGTTCTTTCGTTTGGGTGAGTGCGTGCGTGCAGTTCGAAGAGGTTGTCTTCAACGACAAAGACTGTAGGGTCTTCTTCAACCTCGCTCCGGTGGGTTGGCTTGTTCTGGATGGCTTCTCGTGTGCTTCTCTTCATCTTAATATGTTTGTTTCTGGAGCTTTGTTTCTTTCATCCTGTATTTTTTCCGGTTTTTCCCCACTCATGAATTGGTCTGTTTACACTCCCTTTTTCTTCTGTCGTTTCCTCCTTTCTTTTGCTGTTCTTTTGCTCTATATGCTTGCCTGTCTGTAATTTTCATCACAGCTTTTTCACTCATGCTTCTATCAGGGCATACAAACAAATGCTGCAAAGCAACAACCAGAAAGACAAAAGCAAAGAAGCAAACAAACAAACTTTTCCTTTGTATGCAGAGTGTGGACTTGATGAAGGAGTGGGACAAGGCAGATAGGCTTCGCGTCGGATGCGGTCTGAATGTGAGGGAGTCGTGTCTGACGGCAGCTGCGAGATCGGGACTCCATCAGGTTGTGGACTACCTCCTCGAGAGGGGGGCAGATTTGGAACACAGGGATCTCGTCAGTCTCTTTTTCTCTTTCTTTTGCTCTCTCTCCCTCTTTCTCTCTCTTTGTTTTCCTCTCTCTTTGTCTCTCTCTCTGTTTTTGTTTCTGAAGGTCAAACAGACTCTAGAGGGATTCTGAGTGAAGTTGGTGGGACATGGTCTCTCTGTTTTATTGGTTTTTGGTGTTGTGATTTTCCCGTCGAATGCCTCTCGATGGGGAACGAGTGAGGGAATGAGTCTCTGTGCCTTCTCTGTATCTCTTTCTATTTCCGTGTCTTTTCGTCTTGTTGTCCGTTGGTTGTTCTGTCGGTCGGTTGGTTCATCGATGGATGGTTTCTTCTCTTTCTGTCTGTCTGTCGCTTTTTGTAATACAAGCTGTTACAAAACTCGGTTGGTTTGTAATCAGAAACGGGTTCGATCGTGACCCTTTTTGCTCATTTGCACTCCCTTCTTCTTCCTTTCTTGTGCAGTACGGAAGAGGATGCGTCCATTGGGCAGCGATGATGAATGACGACCTGACTATGAACGTTCTCGTGAAGTACAAGCCCAAACACTTCAACGACAAATGCTTCGTCAGTCCTGCAGGGCTTTTTGTTGACTCCATCTCTCTCTCTCTCTCTCTCTCTCTCTCTCTCTCTTCTCTCTCTCTCTCTCTGTCTCTGAGACAAGGAATTCACCCCCCCTCTCTCATGTTCTTGCGTCTCTATCTGCTGCATTGATTGGAATGCTGAGAAAAGCTTTCAGTAGGACAGAAGCAATCCGAGCAAAAGATCGGGATAATGAATGAAAGGAAAGAGACAGGGGGGGATCCTGTCTTTCCTTCCTTGCAGCCTGCAAGCTCTCCTTCTCACACTGCTGTCTATGGTGACGATTGTGGGTCGACAGACCTGCGTTTCGTCTTTCTCAACAAGCTCTGCATTGGTGTGGATGCGTGGGTAGTTGTGGGTCACATTCGAACGAATGATGCATTCAGTTGTACAGGGGCCAAGTACATTGATTGGTTTTTTGCAGCACGGGTACACGCCGATGTTCTACGCGCGGTCGATGCGGAATCGCGAGGTGATCCAAATCCTGCAAGACAAGTTTGGCGTCGAACCCTCGGAACTGTTCGTTTTCTCGGCCATCCGAAGATTCGGAGACCCGGAGACTTATGATGCGATCGACAAGGGGGAGTGGCCTGACTGGGTCAAGGAAAGGGGGGGGATTGCAGAGTCAGTCTGTTTGTTTTTTTGTTTGTTTGTCATGTCTACCTTTGCTCTTTCTTGTGTGATCTGCCCGGACTTCTGTTCCTGAGTGTGTGCGCTTCCGGTTTTTGTTTCTCTGCCTCTAGCGTGAACCTCTCTCTCTTCATCTAGTCTGTGTACACCCTTCTAATCTGTGTCAGTAGTGCCAGCATTCATTCGTTTGTGTTTGTTTGTCTGTTGCACCCTTGTCGCAGTGTCTTTGCGGTGAGCTTCATACGAACCATGCTCCACAAATTGTCTTGCTCAGGCCAAGGCATGAATTGACTTTAAACGTTGCTCTCTCTTTGTTTCCCTCTGTCTCTCCCACCTGCGTTTGACTGCGTCTTTGTCGTCCTTCCAGAAAGTCCCCCCTCTGCAGGAAAGCGGGTATGGAGACACTCTCTCATACGCTGCCAGATGCTGCCGAACGCAAAATTCTACACCCATCCCTGTTTCCGTATGTTTTATGCAACTTTGTCTTGTCATTTGCGTGAATGCACTTGAGGTGTTCCTTTCCCCTTCCGCACGCATGCACGCAGGGTGATGAAGAAGGACTTCCTTCCCAGATACGAGATGGACTCCCCCTGGGAGGACGAAGTCAAAAAGCGTGGAGAAATGAGGCAGAAGCAGATCGAGATTTTGAGGGTCAAACAAAGGAAAGAATTGGCAGAGGGCGGAGACGACGGTGCAGTTGATCCCAGAAGACTCGTTGCCCAATCGTTGAAACGGAGTGCTGCGCCTGTACGAGGATTTTTCAATCCGATCAAGTTTGTAGACCCTCTCGAGAAAGACGACGACAAAAGGGTGGATGTGGGCGATGGCACCGAAATCACCAACGAGGAGCGATATGCGATACTTGATTCTTTCAAAGACATGAAGCCAGACAGAAAACTGTGGCATAAGTGGGCGGATGAAGAAGATGATTGAGCTGATAGCACAGACGTGAGACAACTTTCAAAAAGAATGATATGTTTTGCTTTCGTATAGGTTTTTGATGTATTATTCTAATGCTTAATTAAATCGCTCCCGAGTTGATTAAAAACTCAAAATTTGACTAGAAATTTGAATATAGAATCGAAAAGATCCAGAAAAATATTTTAATGTACACTGTTTTAACTAATTCTATCTATTCTCGTACATGTTTTTTCAATGATTTTAGCAAAAGTTTTATTTATAAGAAAGAAATTTAAACAATGTTTATGCAATCACCATTGATCACTCAAATTGCATGAGTAAGAGGCTAGGTAAGAGGTTTGAAAAAGTATATAAAAAATCACTGCGACTGCATGTTATAAACTCAATCAAAATAATATGTATAATAAAACCCTTAATCATTAAATAATATAAGATCGGATTATCCTTAAACTACATTAAACAAGTTCATAGAATACATTTTATATTTATTTCGATTATATTTTTCTTAGTTTTGTATGTAAATGAATGAATGAATTGAATTGAAGTGGTGATAAGTGGTGAAAGCCAGTAACGTATGTTGTTGGTGAACCGCAATCTTTTGGATTTTAGAACAAGTTCTGAATAATATTGAACTACATTGAACAACCAATTACAAGAAATTCAATTACAAAACAAAAATACAAGTCAATCTAACACCATTGAATGACTGTTACCTGCCACCAGTAGCCTCCAGTGCCTCTCCATCGAGTATACGCGCCGCCTGGTACCGCCTGGTGTTGGAAGATAAGTGGAGTAGTAGTAGTAGCTCGACTGTGCAGCCTCGACAGGCGGCGCCGCCGCGCCCCCGCGCCGCGGCATGCATCCCGCGGGCCGGCCGCGCCGGGCGCGACGGGCCGTCGCGAGCGCGTGACGGATCCTCGGCCCCCATGCATGCAGCCGACGCGTTGGCGTTTTGATGCGTACAGGCATCCAAGTACACAGACAAGCCAAAATGACTTCTTGATGAAACCGTGCTTGCCGAACGCAAAGGATCCACATCCGTGCTCAGTTCCTCCCAGATCCGAACAGCTCTTTTCGATCATTGAAGTTCCACCAGTCACCAGAACAATCTGTCCACCATGCAGCTTCCCGTCTCCGTTCTCCTCATCGCCCTTGTCCATCAGCTGCTGGCCGTGACTGTCCGGGGAGATGAGTGCTTTGATGCCGCATACGAGTGGTTCTACTCGGGGCCTCCCAACATGATGACGGCGCCGGCAACAAAAGCGTCAGAGAAGATGGTAAGCGATGGCCTCGTGTTTCTGTGAACGTGCCGTCTCCATGTTCTGGTTTGCTTCTGTGGGTCATCGCTCGCTCAACAATTCGAATGAGATTGATTGAATGATTGCAGTGTGACGAGTACAAGAGAGACGCGCAGAGGGTGACTTCCCGTCTGACGTGCCTTCGTCAGGCGTACGACTTCAGCTACGGCCCCCCTGTCGACCTGATGACAAAGCCCGCCCTTGAGTGGGCAGAGGAGAGGTGCACGCGCTTGGCAGACAGAATCGACAAACTCGAGGAGTACACTTCTTGCCATGGCAAGGCGTACGAGTTCTTCTACAGTTCTCATTTTGACATGATGAGGGAGGCAGCCAACGAGAGGAGCCGAGAGTTCTGTGAGACCACCGAAAATGACCTGGAGCTTTTGCAGGGTTTCCATGATTGTCACATGATTGTGTATGATGGGGTTTACATGATGCCCCTCAACCTGATGAGAAAGCCGGCCCTTGAGCTCACTGAGAGGGTGTGTAGAGTGGAGAATGGGCCTGCAGAGGAGCCCGCCCGTCAGTATGTCGCATGTATGAATTCAAAGTACGAAGAGTGCGAACTTGGAAAGAGTTTCGTACGCGAGCTGTGTTTGAAGGAGACACTTGCGCAGAGCGAGGAGTGTGAGGGGTTTTTCGCGACGGGGAAATTCCGGCACTGTGACCGGCACTGTGCGCCACGGTCTGACGAAGGAACGTCTGTCCGGTGCGAAGGTGTCCATCGGAAAGCTCGAAGTCGAAACTGACTCTAACGGGGCTTTCCGATTGGAGAAGGTGCCTAAGGGTTCCGATGTTCTCTCGATTACTATGGACGGTTTCATCGAGGAGAAGAGAGAACTGACAGTTGAGGACAACTTGCTCGACCTGGCGTTTGCCCTCTCGCCGGAGCTGGAGGCTTTGCAGTGGAGATACGTTCTCTCCTGGGGCAGACACCCCCGTGATCTTGATCTTTACTTGAGTGTGTCAAAAGACGGTGAGAAAAAGTGCACGGCGTTCTGGCAACACAAGACCTGCACGTTCCCGGGAGGGACTGCGGTCCTTGATGTCGACGAGCAGCAGGGATACGGACCTGAGACCATCACTGTCACCCTGGACTCAGCTGAAGCCGCCACAGGTCAGTCGAATCCTCATCTTCCCACAATCATGAAGGCAAAACCGGCCTCCGGCCTTTTTTCTATCTTTTCTCTTTCCCCCCCCCCCCTCCTCCTTCACAGAAGGTAAATGAAGCCTTGCTTCATGGCGACGGCCGTTCTTTGGCTTTGGATTGTTCACGATTTTTTGTTCTCTCGCTTTGTCTTTGTACTGCACAGCACAGCATGGACAAAAAGCATCTCAGGACCTTGTTGGCGGTTTGAATTCTGAAAGACCCACGGAGGTGGCCATTGATGAATTTTCACTTCAAAATATCTCATGAATACGCAGGTGTCGGCGCACGCACACACATACACACACACACTCACTCACTAGAGAAAGAGAGAGAAAGACGATTCTTGCATCTATACTTACCTGCAGGACTCGGTTTCAATGTGCACGTGGAGAGGTATGCCGGGGAGGGCACTACCGGTGCGTCGGGGGCTGTTGTGCGTGCGTTCAACGGCAATAAGGCAGTGGGAACATGGAATGTCCCCACGACATTAGAGGCCACTTGGGATGTCTACGAGGGGACCCCCCCGCTGCCCCAGTTGAAGGGCGGTCTTCTGCTCTCGAGAGAGAGCTTGCCTAAGGTTCTTGTGGCATGAGTCAGAATTGGGCTTGAAGAGACAGGGAGGAAAAAGAGGAGGGAGGTTTAGTGTCTGGAGGAATACGCGAGAAGTGCACGAAAGCAGGAGACGAAAATTCATTCTATGATTTCCGACAGATAGATTTGACGCCTTCCTTGTGTCCCTTTTTCTATACATGTGCACAATCCCGCTGTTTTTCGTCACGGTATCTTTCGGTGCTCCTGCACCCCTGCATTTGTAGCTTGTGTGGCCTTTCATCGCAAGCAACTTCTTTTTATTTCTGCCTCTGTGGGTGTACGCGCTCGTGCGCGGTTTGAATCATGTGGCTCTTGGAATGGAGTTCATCGGACTCGGCTTTGAAAGCTGAGATCCCTCTGTCCGTAAATGAAGGCAATCGATTACTTCAGACGCTTCTGACAGCATGAGTCATGAGGCCTCCACTCCTTGCTTGTTGGCTTTCACAGCAAGCTCCTCACAGCTTTCCTGGCGAAGGAAAGAACATGAAAGAACCTGGAAAGAACTTCAGAAAGGAAAAAGGACGTCTAATGAAAAGAGTTGAGAAGAATTAATGAAAAGAGAATAGAAAACAGGGTCAAACAAAGCGGGCAGAAGAGTACATGAGTCTCTGACGATGTCATTGGAGTATTGCGGTCTAGACTGCGTAGATTGCGGTACTATACTACACACATCGGTGTCAGCTAGGGTGTTAGCTACAGGGCATATGCAAATGTCATAGTTAGTAATTGCCAGCTCCGAGAAAATCATTAAAGAGCTCGTTAATTAACGAGACACTGGCAACCATAGTAGCATAACATAGCATATAGCATAGCATTGATGTTCCGGGTTTTGTCCGGTAAATTTATTAGTATGTGAACTAGTTGAAAAAAAATATTTTTTTTTAACATATACAATTTGATTGAAATGAACTGTTATATTTTGTTGGTTCTAGTTAGTTCAAGCTGGAATAGTAGTAGAACTAAAGAAAAAACTAGAGAAAAAAATATAGTGTCACTGTTCTAAATATTGTTGAATCATAGTTTTATGCAATAATTTAATTAGAAAAACGGGTTCTAGAACAAGTTCAAAAACCTAAAAAAAAACTCTAGGCCCAAGTTTTTGATTGATTAGCTTTAGGAGAAACCTTCAATTAATTAAGTTCATAAAGTCTTAACACAAAATTCTAAAATTGAGACTTGAAAGTTTAAGTTTTGAGTTTTATGAATTAATGATAGAAATAATTAATTTGATATAATAAAACCTAAACAAAAAATAGTAGGTCTCAATAAATATGCATTAAATGTATGCAATTTAAAGTAATGTTTAAAGATATTTTCTTAAGAAATCTTAGAAAAAACCACTGGAAAAACCCATATATTAACCAAAGTTTATAGAAATTTTTATAAACTTTGGCTACATTAATTACCATATTATTTAGGATAGGAATGGTTTCATTTGTACTATTACAGATGTTCCCGTTCAATTTATTGTGGAGACAACAGACCCTGAATTATTACCTTACATAAAAAAACTTGATTGCTGATTGTTCATTCTTTAGTGAATTTTGTTGAGGACTTCCTCCGCGTACCTCTTTGCATACCTGCAGCAGAGGCATACCAGTCAATTGTGCCGTGTTAGAATTGCGCAGAAGGAAGGCAGACCGTATCTTTCTCCTCCTTTGTTCGGACACAAAGAGAGACAGACAGACAGACAGACAGACAGACAGACCGACCGACCGACCGACCCACGAGAGAAACTGACTTTCTTGCGTTGTATTTGATGTACTTCCTGAGGTCGTAGTCGCTCTTGAACAACGAGATGCGACGCGCAGGGCTCCCGGCTATCCCCATCGTAAAGGGAAGGAGCTCGGTCTTAATCGCAGTGATGATCGCCCCATACTTGCCCATGACTTCGTTCAATCCATAGTGGAGTGCTTCCTGTAGAGAGCAAAGCGAGTAGAACCGAACAATTGGACCAGAGCAGAAAGAAAACGAAACGCCGGAGGGAACAGTGTCATTCCAGTGCCGACCTTCAGCATGTTTTGCTGAGCCTTCATCAACCGGCTGTGCGTTTGGAGAATCTTCATTCTTGCAAGGTTCTCCGACTTCATCCGACGGACCTCCACTGCAAACGCGCATACTTACACTTGACAAAATGAAAAGAATTCAGAAGCAACCGCCCAATCGCAAACTGACTGTCTTCGACGAGCTCGTCAATGGTCGGATACGGCTTCGAGCTTTGCGCCACCTGAAGTCCGAGGCCCAACGAAAAGGAACAATAGTGACACTGGATCGAGGCTGTCATGACAGGTCACTTTCAAAGAGTAGGGCATCCTACCTTCACGTTAAGCTGCCTGTTGAGGCCAAAGTTGACAGGGTCGTATCGAGAGGCGACTGAAGTGGTGCCAGACTGCGCTTTCTGGGTACTCTTTGCAGAAGTCTTGGAAGACGTCTGAAGAAGCGAAACGCCGTGCTCCTCAGTCAGGTTGTTCACCGCAAACGTGCCCGAGAAGTCTGGGACGGCCTTTGAAGCGTTTCCAGTCTGCAGAGAATCAAGTATGCCATGGGTGACTTGTCCAAAGGCACCAGGCGGCTTGTCTTCTCGAAGCGCTTCATTTTTCGGCCTACCTGCTCGAATCTGAAGAGATCCATGGCACTGTTGAAGACACCCTTTTCTGAAAAAAAGAGAGAGAAGAGAAAACCTTGTGGTTCTTGAAGGAAGGGACCTTTGGCACGGCTGCGCAAACTCCTGGCCTCGCACCTTTTCTCGCGAGAATTCTCGCGTAATCGTAAAATGCCCTCAAGACATTCGGTTCTATGTCAAACGGCGCCAGCTGGACGGCTATCGCCTTCCGAATCTCTGTCGCAGTGATGGAGGTGATTTCGTTCAACTCGGTCTCCCCCTGTCGAATTGTATTGTACTCCTCTCGGGAGAAGAACTCCTCAAGATCGTCCATTTTGGTCTTCAAGCTCACATCAGGAGCTTCTTCCGGAATCACTTTCACAAGAACGCTCGGCTCCTCAAAGACCGTCGACTCTGACTTCACGTTGTCTTTCACTTTCGATTTCGAGGTGCCCTTCGCCTTGGTGGAAGATGTCTCGTGGACTTGTGCACCAGTCTGTATGAGTGCCACCGGAGCTCTTCTCAGACTGCACTCTTGACAGCAGACAAGGCGTGACGCAGACTCTTGACAAGGCGTGATTCAATCTTGGCTGAAAATGAAAAGGACGT
Source organism: Chromera velia (assembly GCA_018398765.1). Lineage (NCBI taxonomy): Eukaryota > Chromeraceae > Chromera > Chromera velia. The sequence continues at coordinate 43,364 of JAHBMJ010005737.1, read as the reverse complement.
GATTCAGACCTTTGGGGCACTACTGCAGGCGTGGTGGCCACGGAGGTCTCGTTTGCTGCGACCAAGGTCTCATTCGTGCTCCTCATGGACTTCCCAGGAGCCCGGGTCGAGTTCGTGATGTTGTGCGTAAGCTCGATGAACCTGCATGAGTGTAACGGGAGACTTTGTAGAGGTTCTTTTGGACATCACCGAAGGAAGCTGCCGTTTCAGACGTGCAGCGCACCTGTACGCGGGCTGCCCGACGACTCGCATTGCAGCGACTGCAAACGACCGTCATGACTGATATTCAAGCAGCTCGTTCAGCAGGCAACTAGATTTCCTGATGCTCGTGCAGCCGTACCCGATTTGACCCGATTGGTGATCGGCAGCAAAGCTCCCTGCAACCAGCGCATCACCTGCTGTCCTGGGCATCGATCATCATGCTGCTTGTCCCAGATGAATGGAAGCTGAACTTGCCTGAATTGCCATCTTCCTCATGGAACGCTTGTCGAACGTCATGAGCAATCGGTCGACCAGCTTGCCGATCATTTTGTGGGACGACTCCAGCTCTTCATTGAACTGCACGTCAAGGGGAGGCGGGGAATTCAGAATTCTCTCAAGCAAATGGGAAACCGTTCGTGCGCAGCAAGTGTTCTTGAGGTACCTCTTCTTCGACTTCATCCATCCAAGATTGCTCCTTTCGAACTCTTTTCTTCTCAAGGAGCGAGACCTCGGCGCTCACTTGCGGAAAGGGGTCCTCTGGGGGAGCCAGCTTGATCTGCACGACACGACCTACCGTTTTGAGAACTGGCGAAAAATACCAGCATCGTTTTTGCGAAGGACCATACCTCGATGCTGGGGTAGGTGGCTGCACGGGAGTCCGATCAGGGTAAATCACACAATCAAGCGGTCTACCCACAACGAACATGGTCATATTCGTGAAGTCAATTAACTCAGCGGCACCTACCAGCATTGATTCGGTACGGAATCGGCCAGCCGAGACCTGCAGGTTTTTTCGCCAAAAGAGTCAAAAGGCCTTCGTGGGGGCGTATTGCAGAAGCGAAATCGACAGGCCAGACCTGGAATCAGCTTGTTCGCATTCGTGCTTGCTACCAGAAAGGTGAAGAAAGCGCCAACGCACAAGGTCAAGAGCCGGCCCATCTTTGGGCTCGCAAACCGAACGGGTATAGTCTCAATTCAAAAGGAGAAGAACATGTGCGGGACCGATTGCAGTGCTGGATTGCAGTTCCAGCGTCAGGGCCCTCGAGAGTTCAAATCGCAGGGCCGGACCTCAGGCTGCAACAAATGCGTCAGCGTTCAGACTGCAGCGTTCGATTCCTTCCTGTAGGTTTGACCGCAAAGTACGGAATCAAATATCGATCGGCGAGTCCCTTATCTTCCCTTCCCTCTGAAATGTATTAGTATGAATTGCAACATGCAGGTGCGGTTTGAAGTACACATTGAAACGAACGCACATTTCTCTTCATATAGTGTCGACCTCTCCGGTCCTGAAGCATGCAGGGGATATATTCATATACGCATCCATCTACGTTTGCACGCGCATGATTGTGTTGCAACTTGCAATTTAAGTCAAACAGGAGTGTCAAACAACGATCGATCGGAAACGTATATACATATGTATGTAAAGGCCCCGAGAAAACGAATATGCGCGTCTAAAACGTCGATTCATGAGCATCGCGGAACAAAGGCCGCACCGTGAATCCAAAGAGAGGCACTCACCCTGAGATGCATGCAGGGATGCATGATTCTCGTGCAACATGCACCCCGCGCGCAACACGCAGCTAGACGTCTGCAACACTTTTGCAACATATATATATATATATATATGCAACACGCGATATATATTAATATATCGATCGGTACATATATATATATATATATATATACAGAAAGGCAAATCCTCAATAATTATACAGAAGAATTAATGTACCATATACAATTCATACATGCATGCAACCAATTGAAGCTTCATGACACAAGTATATGCATGCATCGTTGATTCGACGTTGAATAGAGCGATCTACAAAACAAGCTATGACGCCTTTCCCCCCTCCACTCGCCATTTCTCCCCCCAGCATGCACAACCCCTCCAGCGTACTGATCTAGCGTGAGCATCGCTCCTCTCTTTACTGCCTGTCAGCATGACATGATAACACGTACGCCCGTATGCCACTACCTACAGTGGAAAGCCGTCGGCGGGAGCCTTAGGACTTATGATTAGCAGTCCGTGGAAAGATTTTGGGCAAGGTCAAAATGTCTCAACCACCCTTTCCCGAAGGAGAAGCCTTCCCAAAGGAGCCCTCCTGGACCAGCTTCAAAGTAAACTCCCGTCTCTCCCGTCCCAAGTCTGCTGGTGACCTCCGAGACCCTCCGATGTCACCGCAGGCGCAACGTCAGCTCCGGAACGCCAAGCAGCTGAAGGCGCGTGCCTTGCAGACGACCATACAACAACTCTCTTCCAAACAACCCTCTCGACCGGGAACTGCAGCCACTGGGGGCATCCTCAAGCTTGCGCTGCTTCCTCCGCCACACTCTCAGGATTATGCACATGGGCGGCGTGCAAGTGTCGCCACAATCGACGACTTCAACGCTGAAGATGCGGCGAGTGCAATGCCACACCGGTCACCCCAAACTGCTTCACGGAGCCTCCTAGACACAAAACAGCAGGGTGAAGAGACGAGGCCAACAACTGCGCTCGTGCCCCTCGCAAGCCAGCACGATCTGAAGGCAACGATTCGCCAAAAGAGTCAAAAGGCCTTCGTGGGGGCGTATTGCAGAAGCGAAATCGACAGGGCACACAGAGAGGCAGAAGGAAGGTATGTCAATTGACTGTTGCATTATGATCACCTCGAGAACTCTCTCCTTGCAACGTTTGCTTCGTGTCTCTCTTTTTCCGCTGTCTGACGCCGTCGACGTTCCCTCTGAGCATGCCCAAAATTGCACACACACTTCCTTCTCATCTGGTTCTCCCGATTTTATATTCTTTCCATTCTCCTACCCCTACCCTCACGGATACAGACCTTTTTTATCCACCTGACCCGCAGGGTTGCAAAGCTCTCGCAAGAGTTCGAGTTGAAGGTCCATGAGATGCAGCACGGGTCTGCAGCCCTCCACAGCGAAATTGCCGAGCTTCGTGCCGTTATAGCGGAGCAGGCTGAAAGTTTGGAAGAGGCAGAAAGGCACAAGTGCCTTTTGAGAACGAAAGTCGCAAAATACAGGGACTCCAGCGCCGAGTTCGAGAAACGGCTTGAGACGTTTGAAAAATTGGAACCGCTTCTTGAGAGGTCAGATTCTGGATTCCTCTTCATTCTAAAACATTCCCCTCTCAAAGACCTCAGAACAAGTCTTCAACAGAGGAAAAAACACTATTCTCATGATTGTGTATCGCCCGAAAGAGACCGAAACTCGGTTTGGCGAAAATAACATGTGAAGGAGTTTCAGTTTCTTCAATCGCACAATCTTTTTTAAGACAGCAGCACGTGCGCGAGAATGTAGCTTGCCGTCTCTGCTACATCAATCCTCTTCGTGCTGGTGTTGCTTCAGATGAAGAAAGCTCCTGTGCTGCATGCAGGTTCGGAACTGAGATGCAGATCTTCTCTCCAAGGGAAATTGCAGGGAGGACGCTTGCTCTGGAAAAGCTGGAAGGCCAAATGTTACAGAAGATTGACGAGTGAGTGGGTCGATGGGGGCAGTCTGTGCCGCGGAAAAAATTCGTAAAGAATGAAGAAAAGATGATAAAAGAAAGAAAGAGTGAGGAATGAAAAGACGAAGCATCGATTGGATGAATTGCAAATCCATCCTTACTGCAATACCGCCAAACTGCCAATCCACCAGGCCCTTGTGATACTGACTCTGAGTGACCGAGTCCGCCCAGTAGTTTTTGGATGTAACATCCAAAGCCCCACCTCGCATGAAATTGCATGTCCTACTTGAGTTGCTTTTGCACCCCTTCTTTTTCCTTGCCTCTCTCTCTTCCTCTCGTCCAAAATCCCCCCGTTCATGCATTCCTATTTGCCGCCCGTTTCCCCCTTCTTTTCCTATCCATCAAATCAGCAGACTCCCTCCTCCCTGTCCCATGCAGACTTGAGAAAGAGCGGGAGACCCTAAAGAGAAAAATCGAACGCCTCCAGGCCGATCTCTCTGCAACTCGGGTGAGTGGATACTGCATGACGATTTTCTGGGGCAATTGTGTATAATGGGAATGACTCTCTTAATGTCATTTGCATTTGTCTGCAAGCTTTTTCCTCTGTACCTGTGGTCGGGTTTTTCCTTCGGCAGCTTCGTGTAACCAGACCCCCCCTTGAGATCTCGCACGCATGCCGATTCATGCACTTTTGCATTCGGCTGAGGTTGCAGATGCACACGTCCTTGTTTCATTTCACATTGCAGACCCGCCTCGAGTCCAGAGTCGAGAGGGCCAACGGAGTTGCGGAGCGTCTCCGCCAGGATCTGATGTCTCATGATCAGCGGAAGGATGCAGAAAAGAACGCACTGGAGAGAGAACAACAGGCGCATTCGAAGCTGATGCACACAGCAAACGACATGTTCTCGTTCTGGGCAAAATTCGCAGGTCTGCTTGCATCTTCGTGAGAGGTGGTGAAAGAACGTTTACGGATTCTTTTGGTGGTCTCCTCTTCGGTTCTCTGTCGCCTGGATTTCCTGAGTCAATCTCCACTTGCGGAATTGGTTTTGCTTTCCAAGGGGGCTGGCTCCTTAAATCAAAACTCCGTCTTGTCAGAAGTCTCATCATACTCCTATTTTTTTTGCGTGCGTCACTGAATGCAGACTGGCATCGGATCCGCATGAACCCCCTGGTGATCGTCCAAGATTTGAAGTGGAAGCTCGTGGGTTTGTACGGGTAGGTTCCAAGGGGTCATGTGAATCGGAGAGGGAAGTGCAGTCGCATGGGTTCCCAAAGATTTTTGGATGCGTTTTACGGTCTTTACGTGTGAGCGGGAGTGAACGGGGACCTCAGCGAGATTTTCATATGGGCAGACGGGGCAAGCGTGGCTACTTTGGTGAGCGAGCAAAGACAGAAGCTAATGGGGGAGTGCTTGTATGAGTCTAAAACTGACCAGACGTATTGTATGTCAGCGAGTAAGACTGTGTATTCTCCCTCGTCCTTTAGAGCTCTTTCGTGCCCTTTTGAGCAAATGAACGAATGAGTGAGCATACGTGTGCTTGCTTGTATGACTGGAACGCATCATAAGGGACGGAAAGCAAAAGGTTAAGACAGCAGTGTGGATCACTGGAGCACGTGGGACTCCTGCACCTTCTTCTCTTCGAGAGCGTAGAGACACAAATTTCACTGCGTCAACCATCCGTCCGTTCCGAACACCAAAACGAGGGGCAGTGAGGGGACTGAAGCTGAAAAGTTTTGTCGCTGCCTTGTGATCTTGCAGATCGATCCCGGACGCCGTGAAGGTCCACAAGCTCCCCGGTTTTGGAATTCTCACGAAGAAGGTGTGTACATCTGCGTCAAGGAGCACATCAAGAAAGGGGCTTTTTGTAACCCTCCCATGCAGGCCTCTATCTCTTCCTGAAAACTCTGTTTCTGTAACCGCCTCGAATCTCATATTCTTCCAGCGTGTTCTGTTACCTGCTTTTTGAATTTTTGTCCGTGGCTCTCCATCTCGTTAAGTGAACAATTTTAGCACGAGCGAGAGAGGACCGTCTCTGTCCTTATTCTCACACCAAGCAACTAGGTGAGAATGATCCCCCTCCTCGACATTCTTATCGATTGAACGTTTGCCCCAATTTGTATTCGGTTGCAGAGCTTCCAACAACAGCTGAGCAAGCTCGGAGCCTCACCTGCAGAGACTGCCAAATTGTTTGCTCATTTTTCCGAGGAAATGAAGGGCGAGGGTTTAGTCGTCAAGCAGGTAGGTCTGTCTGTCGAGTGTTTGTCTGTCCACCTCTGACTCTTTTCTCTGTTTGGTTCTATCTGTGCCTTTTGTCTGCACATCTGTCTGATAATTCTTTGACCCCAGCTATCTTTTCCAATCCTCCTTGCACAGCCATTTGACATATCCTTTCTTCCAATGAGAGAGGCGCAAAAGATGATGGATAGTGGTGTGACATCAAATTAAAGAAATCTGCTTCTCGCGCAGAAGGAAGCTTTCACATCCGTGTGCTTTCTTATAACATCCTGTTCGTCGAACATCATTGTCCTTGCATACCTGCAGGAGAATTTTTTGGAGGCCCTGGAGACGTCTCCCTCCTACGGGCCTCTCCACGGCATGAGGGAGAAGGTTGGGGCCCCCACCCTGGAGGTCATCGTCAGAGACATGAAGCCGCATGCAACAGACCCTGTGCAGGTGCGCCAACTTCAAAGTAAATGTCTGCAGGAATTTTCTTCTGGCTGTCATATTCACTAGAGAAATCCAGTCATCCCTGGTCGCCGGCTCCAATAAGTTTTTTCTTTGTTTCTCTCTTGTCTTCGGGGGACTTCATTCGTTAGTTGTAGATTCAGTCGAATCACAAGATTCACACTTTGGGGAGCTTGACACGGAATTTTTGTTGACTCTCCCGATTTGTTTACTGTTCCGTCTCTATTTCTGCGTAGTTGCGCATTGTGGTCTGTTAGAGGACATGTATTGTCCTCTTCTGCTTCTCTCAGACTATTGACTCAAATCCACTGAAGTTCTTCTCTGTGCGCTTTCCCTACTTTATCGTAATCTTTCCCACTGATGATGTTTATCTGCTACAGCTTCACCTTGTTCTCTCTGAAACTCTCCCTTCTGTATTAATATAATCCTTTGTGCAGGTCCTTCAGGCAGCACACCAACTAATGCTGTTCTCAGAGCCCCGGAGAGGTGCTGCTCAGATGCATGAGGCCACAGTCCTTGCCAACACCATCTACAGGACATTCTTCCCAGAGGCAGACCCCTACAAGAGGTTTTCACCGACGGAAATCCTCAAAAGTGTGGGAGAGGTCCGCCTCGATCGACATTCCCTTCAATGCGTCACAGAGAAACGACACTTACCGCATCTTGACACACACCCTTCTTTCGATCACCTACGAAGGGAAGGAGGCGTTTGGTCTAAGTCTGTCTGACATCTTCTTCGAAAGTCTGTCTGAGCCAGAACTTAATGAGTTTGCACTTCGTCACAGCGATCATCCAACAATGCAAGGGCCCCTTGTCTCTCTCCGTACAAAGAAATCTTTTCCTGCAGCTTCTCCGCTGACTTGAACACAAAGTCTGCGAATCCTTTAACTGCCCTGCCATGATTCCCATCATCATGTTCTCAATAGACCATACCCCCCCCGTGTCCATGCAGGTGATGGCCTCTATGCAGAAGAAATTGGGTGACCAAGAGTTCTTGAACAGCGAGTTGAGGTTCAAGGTAAAAAAACTGGAAGACCAGATTGACAAACAGAGAATCACGCTGAACAGATTCCAAAACGAAAACAAGAGGGTCAGTCAGTCACTCACTCACTCACTCGGTCGGTCGGTCGGTCAGTCAGTCAGTCAGTCAGTCAGTCACTCACACATGCACGCACGCACGCACGCACTCACTCACTCACTCACTCAATCGGTCGGTCGGTCGGTCGGTCGGTCAGTCAGTCAGTCAGTTAGTCGGTCAGTCAGTCAGTCAGTCAGTCAGTCAGTCAGTCAGTCAGTCCTTTAGTCAGGCAATCAGTCAGTCAGTCATGCTGAGGACTGATGAGTCCGAATGCAGTCAAATCAAGAGCAGGCAGAGAAGAACAATGCAGACTGCGGCTTATGAAAGAACTTTCATTTCAACTCTTGGCTCCCAATCTCAAGCAGGACGTGTCCGGCAGAAGATCAAGTCTGTGTGGTGTGCCATACAAAACCCAAAGAAGCCCGGAAGAGATTGAATCAAATTCATGCGTAATCACCCGAAGCACACATATCATGTCATTGAACGCAATGAATCCATATGGACTGCCTTCTTTCACGCTTCATCACTCAAGCTTTTAGTGCGTTTCTGCCGTCTGGGGATCCCGCTTGATGTTGATGCCATTCGGTTCTAGCTTGTCAATTTGATTTTCTCCCTGAAGTACAATTACACAGAAACACGTTCCACACACACGTTTCTCTATCACTTAACCTTTCTTGCAGGCGAGGCGTCACCTTACACAGCTGCTGAGTAAAAGAGGGGGTGCGTTGAATTACACTGCTGCCTTCCCCCTTCCGATGGAAGACCTCATCCAGAGGGAACTGAGGGGAGAGCAGAGCGCTCTCTCACGAGGAGGAAGACCTCAAAGCGCCCCAACCGGATCTGTATCGATTCGGGGGGGGGGTGAGCACTCGGAGAGTCCCAGGACGACACTTGGAGGCCCCAATGGCCCTGCTGGCGCTGCAGAGGGCGCGCTGGTAGAATTGCCGCTTCAGGAAGGCACCCAACGACCCAGTCAGCGACTTTCAATGCAGGCAAGTCTGCATGGAGGTGAAAGTATGCGAGAAAGGGAAACCGGAAATCAACCTGTGAGGAACTCTAAAGCAGAGAGTCTTGGGATGGGGAGAAAGCTGAGAACAGCAAAAAAGTAATTTCGAGAAATAAAATATGTTGTTTTTTTTATTTATGTTGTTTTTTAATCATGGTATAGCAACATTTTTTGAATTTCTGCTTAAATTAATTGAATTTCTTGAAGTCTTTCCAAACTATGGCAAAATTTAACCTTTTAAAATTAGAGGTGTATGTTTGGGGCAAATTGGAGGTTTTAGATTCGCGGAGTATCGCGGAGGCAGCCTATGGAACACAAATCGGCAACAGTATTCTAGTCTGAGCACTACTAAATCACTTATCACTTTAAATGATTCACTTATAAAGAATAATACTGTGAATATTAACACCGTACGTGGGCGAGTCTAGCAGCGGAAGCATTCCCCACGGGAGCGGCCCACGCAAAGGAGCCGATCATTAGGGAGGAAGGGGAGGTACAGGGATGTCCGGCGCTAAGGGGGGACTTCCAAGTCCGGGGGGCCTATGCTCCACAAAGGCTGGCCATTTTCGATACCAGGGTGCTAAACCCACACGCCGCCTCAAGGGAGAAGGTGACCTGGACTCAAGCTCTCAAAACAGCAGCAGAAGAAAAGAAGAGGAAAGATGGGCAGGCAAGCGTGGACAGAGGGTGCGACTTCACCCCACTCGTGAGTGCGGTCGACGGAACGATGGAGGGGGAGGCAAAGATGTTCTTGAAGAGGGTGGCAGAGCGATTGAGTAAGAAATGGGGGCAGCACGTGAGCAAGACGTACGGCCGGATCCAAGCCCGACTGCAGATTGCCCACCTGAAAGCGGCAAGCGCATGCATTCGGGGGACCAGAGGAGTGCAGGGGGAGGGCTGGGAGGAAGGAGGAGTAGGCAGTGCGCTGGTCATGACTGAGGGGTAGGAAGTACTTAGCAAATGCTGAAGAAGGCATTCGGACGGAGGAGCATCAAGTATGAGGTCGTATGACAGAGAGAACTAGCAGTAAGAGCAATAACCAGGACAGAAAGAAGAGATGAAAGACATATAGGCCAGATGCTAGGAACAAACTTTAAGTTAATGCCCCCCATATTACTAGCTATATTATCATCATTATCATCATACGTCATCACCGTCGGTCCATTTCTGAACTTCCAGCGTTAGACTATCTATGCAGTTTCTAATATCTATCCATATGATACATTAATTATCCTATACGGTGTAAACCGTCCCCCGGCCGGCAGTGGACCTCGGGACAACCCCGGAACATAAATCCTAATCCTATAATCCTACACCATGGCACTTGAAAAAAGACGTTCTTAGAGAAATTAATACCATTCAAATGTTCTAGCAAATGTTTTCTAATCAGTCAATCAATCAATCCATAGTTTCAAATTTGAATTAAGTAAGTTGAATTACTAGCTAGGTTAAATTAATTCGTAACTTAGTCTCGTATAGCTAGAAAAAAAATTAATAAAAGTTGAATACAAAAAAACAAGTATAAGAACCAATATAACAAAATTTAAAAAGGCTCTTTGAAAGCTATAGTAAAAAAGGTTAGAAAATATACTAGAAAGTATATTAGAAGTATAGTGAAAAAGCTTTAACTTCAAAGAAGCCGACAGTCCGGTGTCATTCCGGTGTCAGTACCACAGTGCAGTGACAGTGCCACTGTGATTTATTTTGATGGCAGAATCATGAAATTGATGTAGCATGCTACGCTGCACGTATCGACGGTATCGTCCGATTGACGTTTGTGACTGCACCACAAAAGGGACGCTTGACTTTTGACCGTCTGATTGACATGTGGTCGTTGAAGGGGCCCTGTCAGGGGGTGAAGGCAAAGCGCATCAAGCAAGTCCTGTCAGTAAGAAAATGCAACAAGAACACAGCATTGCGAAACGAGCACTGCAACACACATGCAACAGACAAAGGTCACAAATATGCAGATGTGTAGGCGTCGATCGAGGTCTTAAACGAATTCAGACACCCGTGATCGCGCCTCAGATCCATGCCCACGCACTTGTGCTCTGCCTCACACGTTCAATCGTCCCGATCACCCAAAACACATCCACACAGAGTGCATGGACTCCACTTCCTCTCCACTCTCGGGCTTTACATGAATTTGGTAAGTCCAGCTTTCGCGCTCCTCCTTGCTCCTCGGAGTTTGCTTCGCCCAACCGGACACACGTATAGCAGAAGCGAGAGGGGATGGGTCAGAAACAGAAAACATCCGTATCAAAAGCAAGGGGGAAAAGACAGACTCAAACAAAAAGAAAAAATAGAGATTTTGCTGCCTTTCGGTGGGTCCTTTACTCTCTTGTCCGTGCTAGAAAGAATCTCGGCTCTACATCTGTACTCTCCGTCTGGGTCTTCTTCAAGAAAGAAACTTAAAAATACACGTACGACAAGACAAACATACAAAGAATGCATGACCCAATCACTTTCGAAGTCTTCCATTTCCTTCCGTCTGCTGGAATTCAACTGCTCACCCATCATTCAGCTCTAGGAAGGAGACCGAAGAAAGGGAAGAACCAAGATAAACACACACACACACACACGCAGTGGAGAGAACTGCTGTTGCAGTTCTGATGTTCAATTTAAGAAGCCCTGTCCATATGACAGTGTTCTGCACAACTGCTGACTGACTGACACATGGGATACAGGGAAGAATGGATGACAAAATGAAGGATTAGATAGATGAACAGACAAATAGGAAGGAGAAACAAAAACATACAGAGAGTCATGTGTATAATTGACCCAAAATCTCTGCAAGAGGAGGGAGAGAGACACGCACAAACAAAACGGGAACGCTTCTGTCCCCCTGTCCCCCCCCCGCTCTCACACACACGCACTTTTTCTGTCTAATGGGTGACTTTGCCCTGGACATGCTTCTTTCTCTCTCTCTTCTCTTGTCTGTCTGCCCGTCTCTCCCGTTCTTCTTCCGCCTTTTTTCCATTTCTCTGTCAGGACTTCTCAGAGGCTGCGCTGACGATGACTGCGTCTGTGTCTCCGTTCTCGCTGTTCACGCTGCTGGCCCTCTCATCGTCGGGGGCGGTGGCCACCTCATACAGACACGTGCCTGCCTTCTGGGCAAAAGGCGACCCCCAAGAACAATGACGCAGTCGGGTTATGACCAGCTCCTTCTTCTCTTCGTAACTCATTGTGCCACTCAAATCGACCCACTTCTCTGCAAAAATTTCATATTTCTGCAGAATCGCGAGGAAGAAAATTTCCATCGCGTTGGTGTCGTCCAGAATCGTGGCCTTGTTCGCGATGTACTCTTCTCTATGCTTCTCGTACAGGTTCGGGTACAGAAGCCAGTGGGCTGAGGGGTACTGGTGGTGCACGACGTGGTAGTCCTCATTCAGGATGTTGGTCTCTTCCTTTCCGTGGAAGAGGGTGACGGAGGACGCGTAGATGTTGGTCTTGTCGGGGTCAAGGAAGCAGTGCCACGCCCAGTTGATCGCACTCAGAAGAAGCATCGACTCGACGACTGGGTAAAGAAGGTAAGCCAGGGCAAACCTGAATGCACACAAAAAGCAAGCCACAACAAAAGCAGAAGAAGACACCTTCATGGAAAGTCAACTCGCCGAGCACAGAAAAGAGAGGACACCTCGGCCGTAAAACGTTCTAGAGAACTACAAGGTTAGTGAGGGTTGCAGAGAGAGGCTAGCAATGCTGCAGAAGCCATGAATTGAAAGAAGATGACCTGAGCTGACAGTCAGGCCCGTGCCGCACCTGAGGGTCAAGTGAGGACATTCTCCCTTCCTTCAACTGTCTCACCTGAAGTGCAGCATCGAAATTGCGCAGAAGAACACCAGCCAGTAAACTGTGCCCATCACCAGCTTTGCTGCCACATCAGGTTCCTTCTCTTCGAGGAATTTGAATGTCGAGCTGATGTTCATGTGATAAGAGTTCCATCGAGGAACGTACGCGAGATAGTTCCAGAAACTGTCCCGCGGTCTGTCCCAAGTGCTCACCTGCAGGAGCAGAAAGCATCCAACAAAACATAAAACAATCATCAACATCAAAGCGTTCAAGTGTATCCCAAACATTATCACGAAGCGACCGTGTGTTCAAGTATATGCCAAAAATCCTCACGAAGCAACCGTGTAGCATGTCTTCGGGGTCGCATAATCCCCCCCCGTGGTGTTTTTCTTATGGAGTCGAACGCCCCTGCCCTTCATGGCAAAGTTGAGAGATTCTTCAGGCAAAGTGGATGCAGTTTCGCGCTCGCTTGCCCATGCCACCCCATAGATACACAAAGGGAACAGGAACGCTTGCATCTCCAAGTGAATCACAAAAAATAAAGTCACAAAAGCATCGATAGACTTGCTGGGTTCCACAATAATTTGGGACTTCAGACTCTCTCATAAAGTCCTTGGAGGATGTGTTGGCGTGCCCTCTCACACCCAAATCGCCTCTATTTTCTTCGCTGCACTGTCCACAATGGTTACTTGACACAAGTTCTGGATATGCAAGTAACCGTAAGTTTGTACTATAAGAGATGAAGAAAGAAAATTAACTGACCACGTCCTCTTTGTCGTTGTTGTGCCTGTGGTGGTTCCTCGAGTGTCCGTAGGAGAACGAGCTCGGCATCACTCCATAGAAGAGACCAATCCACCAATTGAACACGCTGTGCAGGAAGTAACTGAAGGGTTCTCTCCAAAACCCCACACGCTTCACGTGTCCCTCCTTGTGACACAACGTGTAAGCGTATGCATAGTTGGTGAAGTGCGGGCCAATTCTGATGACATGGTACAGGTAGGCGTAGAGGATGCTGAAGCTGTTGGACTTTACTGTGTGGGCCAGGAGACAAAAGAAGGCAATCGGTTGAACGACTGCTTGGAGGATGACGACCCCAACGATAAAGGAATCTTCTGGCTTCTTCACGATCAATCGAGCAATCGGATGCATCGCCCACACAACCGCCTTCCGGACTCTTGGCGTTATGGGATCGATAGCATTCCAGACCACTGTTAAAGCGACCACCAGGGCTGCCGGTGGAAGGGCGAAAAGAACAAACAGCCCACCCAGCACATGATCAAGACAGAAAGGAATGTGATAAGTAGGACGAACAGGTTTAGAAGGACACGAGGAGGAAGAGGACGAGCACTTTCCCTCTTCTCCGCACGGCTGGGCAACCTCTGCAGCCGGCCCAGAGGCGTCTTTTGTCATCATAAGGAGACCAAAATGAGAGGTTCCGATCGAGAAACGATCCGAAGAGAGATTGGCGTCTCCTCTTTCAGTCTGACAGACGAAAAAAAGAAATGCACCTCCGATCGATTCTCCACTTCTCGCCAGCAATCACCCGCAACAATTCAGCACAACGCGTGTCCCCAATTATATATGCACCGAATCGTTTGTGTTGGCAATGTAGAGACTAGGCCAGAAATCATTATTAATACTTACGTACGTCTGGAAATCACTGAGGCTATCTGAGGCTGCCTTCGATATCGATACGTGAAACTACGTGGCGGCGCGCGGGGATGCGCGGGGTCCATGCAAATTTCGCTATATATATATGTACGTGTGTGCAGTTCATGCATGCGCCGCCGCTCGATGGACCTGCTTAAAAATGTTCTCCTTCGGTGATCTTCAGCGTTAATTAGCCCGGCCCATAGATTCTCACAGTGGCATTGGAGCGGTGTCATCAATGAAATTCATTGTCTCGAGCCAGCTCTACCTTCAGTAATCAGTACAATAGGCGAAACATATGTGCAGAAATGCAAGCCACGTACGTTTGTTCCCATTTGAAATACTTTTGCAGGGGGTGAACCTGGTGAGGAGGCCCGTGGTTCAGCCCGTCATCAACTGGCGTCTCGTTGCTGAGGGGTGCAGACTGAACTCTCAGAAGAAAGAGAGCGCACGCTTTTTGAAGGGACTGGCCACAGCTTTTCCCTTAATAACCACCTTTCGTACCTCATTGTTGATTTTGTCTTCCTATCAACCTTCCGTGCGTCGTCCCAGTCGTTTGAAAACACGTTCGGCCCCGGCCCACGTGTTGCTGTAAGATTCACCCCCAAAGTTCTGTTGTGAGAGACTTGACAACAATGGATCTGGAGAGCGTCCTGCGCACATTTTTGAAATTCTTCTTGGAACACAGTCTCTGGGATCCGGCTATCTTCCTAGCGGAGCGCCTGGTAGACGAGTCGGGGAGGAGTGATGAGAACTTGCATCTGTTCTGCAAGGCTCTAATGGGTGCGGGAAAACACAGACGGGCATACTCTTTGCTTCAAGGTGTGTAAGCGCCAATGTGTGTGGAGGTGTGCAAAAAAGAATCAGACAGTGCAATAGAAGCGAGTCGTCTCTGTTCCTTTTGACTAGTGGAGCAAAGGGACGGAAAGAAAGTAAAGTTGTTGCGGGAATCCATGATGTGCCCCTTGACGAAGTTTGGTTCAAATGAGTGTTTTTCAGTTAGAGTGCGAATGGCTGAGTCTCTCTCCATCCTTTTCGCTCCATTTGCGTCTCTCTCTCTCTCTCTCTCTCTCTCTGTGTGTGTGTGTGTGTGTGTGTGTGTGTGTGTTTGTCAAATGTGTCCGTGAGAAGAAGGGGAGAGGAAAAGAAACATCCAATCTGCGGGTTTGCCTGTGCCCGAATCCTGTCTTTAAGTGTATGTTCACGCGCATGAGTGAGTGAATGCGTGCGTGGGTGCGTGCGCGTGTCTGTGGTTGATCTTACGTGCATTCATCTGTCCGTCAGCCTGCCTCTACCCCTGTCTTCGTGTGTTTCTGTGGGTGCCTTCAAATGCCCGCCTGGCCGTGTGTCTTAGCCTTGTATAAGCACTTGTCTGCACAGAGACGGATCGCGTTTCTTTCAGTATGCACTCAACAATGTTTTTTCAATTGGTTGACCTGTCCAACTTTCTTTTCTACAGAACATGTCCGGTCGGTGGGTGCGTCTTCTTCGGAGAACCTGGTGCTCTTGGGCCAGTGTGCCCTGGAGCTGGAGTTAGCCCACGAAGCTGAGACGTTCTTTGAGGCAGCAAGGGAGAGCACAGATAGGGGGAAAGAGGAACAGACCGCGTCCCCCTCCTGCAATGCAACCTTGATTGAATCCTTGGGTCAGGGGGACTTCTTTCTGCCTGCACGTCTGCCTTTCGCATATGCCTCTTCCTCCCTTCTTAGCTAGGCTGTCGTTTCGGTGATGTTGACCGTCTCCGAGCAGGAGGAGGGAGGAAAGGAGCGCCGCGGGATGTTCGAAAAGGAGAAATAAACCACCTACATTGTTTGTTGCCTGTCGGTAGCCTCGGACCTCTCTCTCCATCCTGCGGCAGGCACTTCCCTTCCCCTTTCTGTCTGTCTCTGCCTCTCTTGAGCGGGCATTTTACATGCATTTCAAAATATTCAGCGCGGATTGCTTCCACGTCACCAACTCATTTTTGTTTGCCTTTCTCTCTGTGCGTGTTGATGTGGCCTCTGTGCACACCTCCCCTCAACACCTGTCTTCCTCTCTTTGCCCGTCGCAGGAACGGCCAAATGCCCCCTGGTGTCCGAAGCGGCCACCCTCTTTCTTCTCGGGCAATCGAAGGAAAAGGTGAGCAGGCTCGGGTTTCAGTGTTGCTTTCTCTCTCCCCCCCCCCCCTTTNCCCCCCTTTACTCTCCCCGTTTCTCTGTCGTATGCTTTCAGAGTAAGGGAAGTAGAGAACGAAGACGAATGAGGCATGGAAAGAAAGGGGGGTTTTCCTCGGTCTCTAGTCCAAGCCCTGTGGCAGGCTACCCCCGAAAAAGAAGGACACAGGAGCAGTGTGGAGGTCTGGGTGCCTTTTACGTTCCCCTCTGCGTGCCCTGGGCATCCCGCGCTATGGGGCTGCCAAAAGAAAAGAAAAAAGGAAAGACTAAGAATCAACAATCAGACAGCATCTCTGCATTTTTCTGCCTTGTGTGGGCATGTGCAATCGTGTCTGCTTTCCCAATTGTGCGTGTGTGTGGGCGCGCATGTGTGTGTGAGTACTTAGCTACGTGTGTGTTGTGTCCTTCTGCCCGTCCGCAGTCTGGCAAGTACGAGGATGCCCTGAAGTGCTACGAGGAGAGCCTTCGTTTGTGCCCGCTGATGTGGACTGCATTCGAAAGCTTCAGCAGACTCTGTCAGTCAGTGAGTCATTCGATCAGTCGGTGCGTTTCCTTCCTTCCTTCCTTCTTCCTTTTGTGTTCCTTTCATACAAAAGAGTAAGAAGCAACTCAGACGACTCCAGAGCCACACGACTAGGCCACCACATGTTTTGGGAGGCTCTTTGGCACTTGCACCTGTTGGTCCTCAAGCCGATCACGCTTGATTTTGGAAAATGTGGGGCATGAAGTGACGTGAAAATTGACAGGCACGCACACCAACAGAGAGAGAGAGAGACTGAGGGAGACAGCAGATTCATTCCCGATTTCTGCAATAACATTCGTTGCCGTCCCTCTTTCCCTCCCTCCATGCAGCTCTCCAGAACGAAAGCAGACGGTTGGGCCTGCTCTGCCCCTCTGCCGAGAGGGAGGCTCGCCGCCTGACCCCGACCGCTCTGGCCTCACGCTTCTTTTCCATCGACAAGATTGAGAGGTTTCTTGCGAAGACTGCTGCACTCTCAGGCCCCGCAACGTCCCAGAACCCCACCCAGCACCAAGAACGCACTCACCAGTGTTCGAGCATTCCTGAGGAGGGGGCCCAGTGGACGCCCTTGGGGGCCCAGGACACGGTGATGGACCCAGAGGAAGAGCAGGGCCCACCCCAACCGCATCCTGATGGTATGCCGGTGTCCTCTGTCCCTCCCCGCTTCCCCCGAGGTGCCCCCCACACGCCCGTGAAGCAGAGGAACTTGGGTTCCAAGGAAACCGCCCGGACGGTCCGAGGAGGCGGAGAGGCCCCGAACCCACACCACGAGACGCCTGCGACGGATGTCTCTTGCATTTCGCCGTCTCCTCATCATGGTGAGTTTGACGGCAAGTCTGTAGACAGATGCAACAAAGGGCATCCCTTTGGTATCCGCCGTCTCGTCTTCTTTGTCGCCCTGCCTCCCCTCCAAAACCGTGTATAGGGCTAGGTATGGGGTAATAATGGACGGAGAAA
Source organism: Chromera velia (assembly GCA_018398765.1). Classification (NCBI taxonomy): domain Eukaryota; family Chromeraceae; genus Chromera; species Chromera velia. The sequence goes on along the minus strand of JAHBMJ010005737.1, from coordinate 25,879 downwards.
TTGTTTTCACTGTTTCCCAAAATACTTCTCCCACCTTGTGTCCTATTACTTACCGGCCTGAAATACGTTTTCGCTGCAGGTCGGGGTGCAGGAGGTGACGGAGAAATGGAAACGCCGGTTGCGGGTGGTTCTGACGGTCTCCAAAAGGTAGGGGAGGAAATTGGAAAATGGCTCGTGTCCTTCTGTTGAATTGCAGTCTTGTTTCTTCACTCCCTATCGGTGCATCTGTTTTGTGGTGCCCTCTGATTTGTTTGATCCCGTGTCCTGGCTTCACTTGACTTTTTGTTGATTACTTGACTGGTCAAGCTTTATGCTGTGTGTGTCGGTTCTTGCTCCGCAGGGCAGTGCGTGTTCCTGCCCGAGTCTCACTCGTACGAGTGTCCCTCTCCCCATCCTTCCTTCTTGCAGCTGATGATCCCCGCGCTGCTTGCTCCCAGCCGGCACAGAGGGGGGGGACACGGGCCTGCCAGCAGATCAGCAGCCAATCTGTTGGAGGACCCTGAGGGGGGAGGGGGGGATGAGGAGAAGACCCCAAAAGCAGCCGCGCTGCCTGGAGGGGGCAGCTCGCTCCGCCCTCCTCCTCTTCCTTACGATCTCTCGGGTACCCGTTCCCTTGCCTCTCTTGCTGTTCCGCACACGAAAACCGAAAGACAAGAAGAGGCGGGTCTCGAGGAAGAGGGGGGGCATGCCAGACAGGGGGATGCAATGCGGGGGACTGGCGGTGTGTTGACGACAAATCAGCAGAAGGAAAACCAGACCGGATGCAATGGCCCCCCCTCTCCGTCTCCGTCTGCCTCTCCGTCTCCTTCTCCCCATTCCCTCACTCCCCAGGGCATACGAACGGGCATGTCAACACATGCAGTGCCGCTGCCTGCCGACCCGCTTGTGGTCGCACATGTGCGTGGAGAGATGAGTCCCCAGTCTCCGTTGTTGATTCACGAGAGTTCCTCCAACAAAGGAGACGGAAAGAGGGGGGATGGGGAGGATGGAATCTTCACAGTACAGTCCACTACCGGCAGGGATCCAGAAAATGACCAACCGCCTGGTACTCCTGTTCGGTCTCAGCAGAAGGAATGGGTGCACGCACAGGCAGATAGGGACAAGGGGGAGGGTAGACAGGCCCTGGAGGGGTCTCTTCTGCAGAATCGGAAACTTCCTCGTGGGTCTCCTCGCAGAGAACAGTCGGGGGGGTTCAAGGAGGAGAAGGGAAAGGAGGGGAAGGAACGCCTCGGGGGGGGGGGAATGCAGGTGGGAGGGGTGGAGGGGAAGAAGAGAGGAATTTCAAAGCCGATGTTCTCATCACCCTTCCAGAGGAGGAAAGGGGGGGGGAAAGGAAAGATGAAAAATCGGGATGACAAAACCTCTCTGGCGAATTTCTCCGGCCCCTCCACGTGCCCTGACGCTCCATTTCCTCCCTCTCCTTTCCGTCCTTGTGGCATGATAGGAGGGGGGGGATCTGCTGATCCCTCCTCCACAGGTTGTTTTGGGATGGATGATGCCAAGTCAACAGTCACGAGTGCAGAGAAGCCACCTCGTGTGAGCGCCCAGCTCTCTTCCCTCCTGATTTCTTTTGGGTCTGTGTTGAGAGCCGTGCACTCGTATGCGTGGGAGGAAGGTCTGTCGGTGCTGGATGCGATGGGAGAGAGGAGACGGAACTCTTTGTGGTGCAGGGAGATGAGGGGAAGACTGCTGCATGAGAGGGGAGACTGCAAGGGTGCTGCTGCAGAATTCGAGTCAGTCAGCCAGATATGTCTGCGTATGCATTTGTATGACCACCTGTCTCTCTGTCTCCCTCCCTCTCTCCGCCTCCCTTCCTCTCTCCGTGTGTGTGTGTATGTGCGTGAGAGAGAGAGAGAGAGAGAGAGAGTAGTGAACATCCCTGCAGTCTTCGTTTTATTTTTTTCTTCGGCTTTGCCAAACATCAATCTCTGTTTCAGTAGGTGCGCCTGTCCAAAAGTGGAACCGATGAAGTGGGACAAAAGCTTGGGCAGTTTTCCCCGTCAGTGTCCGTTTCTGGACATCTGCAAACAAACAAGCAAGCAAGTGCCTGCCTTCCTGTGCGCAGAAAAATTCTGGAGGCAGACCCAGGACGAGTAGAGATCTTCGCGCCGTACTCGACTGCCCTCTGGCATCTCAGTGATCAGGTGAGGCAGCACTTTTGTTGGCCTTGTGAAAAGTTTGATACGAGGCATATTTTTCTTCATTCATCCATTCCGTTGGTGGTTTCTGCATCGAAATTTCTTTAGGGGTCCTTTTGTGGTCCTGGAGAGGAAGGGACGGAGTGCCTGATCGATGTCACCAAACGAGTGGTTCTTCTCTTTTGGGCAGACCTGTTCTGCATCGAAGAAAGAGGTGTGTGTGTGTGTGTGTGTGTGTGTGTGTATGTGTGTATGTGTGTGCAGGCTCGATTGACATTCCTCTCTAGGGGGGCGGTGTCGGACTTCCGAGGGGAGTCGGACAGCTGGGTGGCCATTGGGAACTGCTTCTCTCTGCAGAGGGAGCACGAGACCGCGATCAAATTCTTCAGAAGGGTCCGCCTCGTCTCCCTTCTTTTGTTTTGTTCTTTACTGCCTGCCCTCTGCAAACTCATCAGAAGCAGCAACGTCAATTTGGGGACCTCTTTTTGGACGGTTTACCTAGGTTTCCCACACCAGTCAGGGTTTTTCCCATCCGGGAAGGTGCATGTGCTTTTTCGAAAGTCCGCGTCCTGGGTTTGGCACTCCTGCCTGAACAAGTGCATGCATGAGAAAGTATGTCCAGCGTCATCTGCGTCCGTCTGCGGATGTTCGCGAGTGAAATTTCACGATTATCTGTTGTCGAACTCCTGTCCACGCGTTTGCTCTTGGTGGAAGCACTTCCTTCTCAATTCCCCCCCCCGCCACCTTCCCTCCTTGCGTTGACTAACGTGCAGGCCCTCCAGATAAACGAGAAGAATGCGTACGCGTACACACTGATAGGGCACGAGTACAAGGCTTCCGAGAAATTTGACGATGTCGGTCTCCTTTGATCTTTCCCGTCATTCCTTCTGTATTTTGTTTATGTCTGTTGCATCTGCATGATGACTTCTCCCTTTTTTCGCGACTCCTTATTACTTTAATTGTTTTCTATTTTCGCTTTTTTTTTCTCGCGCTGCGCGCTCTCACCTGTTCAGCCCGCCATCCGCAACGAAAATGTTTTTGTTGGTCCTTGTGGGTTGACAATCTTGTTGCTCTGCAGGCCCTCGCTTCCTACCGTACAGCATCTGAGCTCGACCCTCGTCAGTACAACTGCTACTGGGGAAGTGGCGCCATCCACTTTGGTCGTGAATCGTTTCTGCAGGCGAAGGCCTTCTTTCTCAAGGTCGGTCGGTCGGCAGCTGAGTTGGTTTCGCTTCGTCTCTTTTGCATTCTTCTCTCACCACATACAATCATTCATGCGCGAGTTTCTCTTGTGTCAGTATTTGCCCGTGTGTGGATGAGTGGGCAACGTTGGTGTGTGTACACTGGTAACAAAGGGCTCGTATGTAACTCAATCCCCCCCCCCCTTGCAGGCTCTCAGTCTGCACCCCACTCAGGCCACCATCCGGTGTTCCCTCGGGACGGTCCTTCACGCGTTGGGGGACACACTCACGGCTCTGCAGGCGTACGAGCAGGCAGCTGCTCTGAAACCAGAGGAGCCAATCACGTATATTTTGAGGGCAGAGGTCCTGCAAAGGGAGGAGCGGTGGGAGGTGAGTCAGTCTGAAAGATTGGAAGGAAACATGTCAATTTCTTCCTGCTGATGTGGGTACGCATATACGAGAGAAGACAGCACCGTTTGTGGTGGCTTTTGTGAATGCGTGTTCGCATCTGCCGGGGGGCGACTGTACGGGGAGTATTTCTCCTTTTCGAGTGTCCTCTCTTTCACCAGGCTCCCTTCCGTCGGTCAATTACTCGTTCTCTCTCGGTCTCCTCACTCAATCATTTCGCCAAGAACTGAGGATCTATCTCAGCTACCCTCAATCCATTTTGAGAAACCACCACGCTGAAGAGGAAAGGGGACCCAAGGGTGGATGGCTCTCTCGTTCTTTGCTTCTCCTCCCCTCACTCATCTTCTCTCTCTCTCTCTCTCTGTGTGTGTGTGTGTGTGTGTGTGTGCGTGTGTGTGTGTGTCCCCTTGTCTGTGCAGGAATCATTGGCGGATCTGAGGAAGTTCTCCGAGTTGGACCCCTCGAATGTCAGTCTGTCTTTCTTTCTGCTGGCTCTGCGGGCAAACAGGAAAAAACAGAATTTGTTTCGTGTCTCTTCATTTCTTTCGCTATCCGTCTGGGTGGCGTGCATCGGATCGGTTGTCTTTCTCCCGCCTTTCCACATTCTGTCAATTTAATACTAGGCCTTTCTTTTCCACCGCTATTTCATTTCCGTTGTATGACTGTTCCGTTCCACTGCGTGCAGGGTGCTTGTCACAAAATGCTCGGAGGTGTCTACAAAAGACTCAACCAGGTGAGTCAATATCTTTGTGGATTGATTCCTCTCTTTCTTTCTTTCTTTCTTTCTTTCTTTCTTTTCTTTCTTTCTTTCTTTCTTTCTTTCTTTCTCTCTCTCTCTCTCTGTCTCTCTTTTCTGGGACAGGAGGAGGACACAGACGCTGCCACTCACCTGTTTTTTCTCTTAGCTCTTCATGCGTGGCCGACAGTCTTCTTCTTACTCCACCCTCTCTCTCTCTCTCACACACACACTTGCTTTTACTTTTCTGTCGCTTCTTTCAAACTGTGGTCGAAGGAAAGCTCAAGAAGACATCAACATGTCTGCCCCCCCTTTCCTCTTCGTCCATTGAGCCTCTGTCATCTACCGCGATCCGAATGCAGCCTGGTTTGGCGTTCTGCCACTACTCTTCCGCTCTGGCGTTGACAAAAGACTCGAAGGAACAACACACTATCAGGGTGAGGGCGTCTCTCTCTCTCTCTCTCTGTGTGTGTGTGTGTGTGTGTGTGTATGTGTGTGTGTCTGCTTGCGTTCTTTCGGCTTTTCGTTCTTTGCGTTTTTCTCTGTCCGTTCTTTTGTTTGCATGCTTTTTCGTTTCTGAAATGCAGCCAGGCTGATTTGTTTGTTTTCACTTTCTCACATTACCCTTCAGTCTCAGTGCGTCTCTTTCCAGAGTTTTCATTGAGCGAAATACGTCATCTTTCGACCTCTGAACCCCCCACCCGCTTTGTCGCAGGCGTTTCCCTTTTTCTGCATGTGGTCTTCGGTCCAGTTGGATGGATTTTTCCGTTTCGGCTGATGGAAGAGGAATAAATCAGAGCGCGCGGAGAAAAAGACGATGGAGACAATTCAGAAAACGCATGAATGACTGTGATGCTATCCATCCGTGCCTTGCAGCGGCTGATCGAAAAGCTGAAAGACCCGGGGACGCAAACAGATCCCCACGAGTCGAATTTTCTCGAGCAAGGTGGGTCGCCTGGAGGGTGGAAGAAAAACGGGGGGGTGGAATGGGGGAAAGCATCAATAAGCCCTGATGGGTTGAGCGGAATTGTTCAGTAAGCAGAAAGAATATGGGGGAGTGGTTATGTGGAGCGGCGGGCAAGCAGGCAGGAAACGAAACTGCATTGCTCTGTCTTTCGGTTCTTTAAGTGCTTTCATGTTTGTGTGTGTCCCCATCTTACTCCCGTTTTGTTCTTTTCTCTTCCAAAAATCCCGATGCAAATCTCTCCCTTTCTCACCACACCGCCAACCCTGTTGTTGCCTCTTTGTTCCTTCCATGCTTGTTGCCTCTTTGTTCCTTCCATACTTGAACAAACCGTCTGCTCTCTCCCTCTCTCTTTGTGCCTTCAGATGCTGACCGTCAAGCTTCCAGCCTCTTTCCTGGTTTCGACAACCTCGAACAAGCCCCCCCGGCACCCGGCATTGGAGGCGACGCGGGGCACAACCCCCTACCCTCACTTACTGGAGGTGCACCCGCCACCACGAGAAACCAGACCCCGCCCCCCCGCACTCCACCGAATCCCAGAAACGCACTAGGCACTGTGGCCTACACCCCCCCACAGAGGCCCGGAGGGGTCAGCGGCCGTTGGCAGACCTCTGCAAGGAGACCGCGTCATATTGACAGGAGTGGCGCTGTTGGGAGCACACGGTTTTCAATTGATCAGTCACCCCCATTGCCCCCCCAAGCCCAGACAGTACCCAGACGATCCACAGGAAGTGCAGCGATGGAATTGACCACAGAAGGGGACGACAGGGGTGATCCGTTCTCGTGGCACCAGCGTAGCGCTGCTGTTCCTCCCTCTTCTTCCATTGCCTCCATCCGTTTTCCTTCTGCAGCGCCTGTTCATCCGAGAGCCGGCATAATTGGAGGGGGTGACGGTACTCCTACTCTCGCCTCTCCTCCCACTGCGATTGCTCGAAGACCTCCCTCACCCACCCCACCAGGTTCTGCCTCTTCCCGTAGAGGCAGGAGTGAGTGGGAGAGAGAGACTGCCGTCTCCTTGTCTGGGCTGTGTGAACCGCCAGGGGTGACTTCTTCAACGGGAACTCAGGGGGGCCCTCTGCCTGGGAGGGCAGGAGCAGAGGAACGAAATGTGCGTATGCGAAGGCAGGCACAGACTTCCTCGCAAGAGGGGGGAGAGCTGGGGGATACCCCCATGGTCCAGGCCCCCGTTTTCGAGACACCTGCTGCAGTTTTGCCCTCCTCTCTTGACACCCCTGTCGTCCACCATCCAGACTCGGCCCGTGTGATGGCACCACCCCGGATAGGCCCCCCTCTTTCAGGGAGTGACTTGACAGAGACTCCTATGCCTGTGCCTGGCTGGAGAGAGAGGGCCCCTTCTTTTTCCAACTATGGTTCCACGGTCGGACACCCATCCACCCCCCTCGATTTGCAGACCCCCTTTGAAGTTCCCGCAAGGGGCAGCATTCCCCCCCCCCTTCTGCACAAACAACACATGCGTCAGATGAGCCGCCAAGAAGAGCACCATCAGCATCAACTGCAGACACACAGGGAAGACCTGATGGACAACCAGACTCCAAACCTTCAGGGGGGGGCGTTCGGGGTTTTCCCCCACACGGGTGTTTTTCCCGCAATAGACAGGGCTCAACCACCCCCGGCACCCCGACCACGTAGGCACGCACCGGCAACAGGCCAGGCTGTGCAGGGGGGGGGCAATTTACACCACCAATCCATCAGCTCATCCAATTTTGTTCCTTTCGGTTTGGACGCGATGGGCATGGCCACCCCGGCGCAGATTCCCGTTTCCGCCGTCACCCCTGCACAGATGCCAGTCCCCTCCGCCACCCCTGCCCAAATATCCTCCTTGTCCGCCACCCCTGCCCAAATGTCCTCACTGTCCGTCACCCCCGCACAGGTTCCCGCTGCATCTGTCACCCCTGCACAGGTACCCGTACAATCCATCACCCCTGCGCAAGATCCCGTCTCGTCAGTCACCCCAGCACAAGTGTTCGACCAAGGTACCGCTGCTCACTTTTCGAATGCACTCCCTCCCCCCGCCCCAAATGCACGTCGGAGGCATCACGCAGATCCTCTGGCTCACCCCTCCTCTGCCTCCCTGTCCAGTTGCCACTCCCCAGTGCGACAACAGCCCACCCCCAACCCCACATGCCTCGCACCCACCCCCATGGGCCATCCGGGATTTCCTCAAACTGGCGGCTCCTTCCAAATATCCGTTACCCCCTCTCAGGAGCCCACACCTGCTGTCCAAGCCTTCACGCCCGCCAGTCACCCGTCCTTTCAACAGACCCAGTCCCGTCCACCCCCCCTTAACCGCCGCACGGATGTCGACGTGGGCGGGTTCGCCTTCTCTGTCGATCTCTCTCGGTCTCAGTCGGGCACCGGCAGAGACCCTCGAGGAGAAGAGGAAGGAGACGGACAGGCCCCCACACCCACCCGGGTGCACAGAGGCAGAGACCTTTCGGATCAAGGGGAGGAAGGGGCGATGGAGGAGGACAGCAATGGCAACAGTACACCCAGATTGAACTGAGCAGGGGTGATGATGCATCGTATGAGGACATAGTGTGCGTGACTGAGGTGAAAAGAGGGAGGTTCTGAATAAATCGGAGGAGGGAGTGAGGGAGGGAACTCACTTGTCTGTATTCTGCGTGTAGCAGATCGATGCAAAAGGATGAAGGTTCTCTCTTCTCCGTATCTCTCCATCAGTCACTCGCGAGGGCTGCTTGATCGATCGATCGATCAAATGGAAGGGCTGCAGGGTTCGGAAAGAGGAGGAGGCAGGGGGAAAAGATAAAAGATTGGGTGTGAAATTGTCGATAGATGGAGGGACTGTAGAAAGCGGTGTGCAGGCAGTGCTTGCGCATCGGTCTCTCTCTTCGTTTCTCTGTGTTTGTATTGGTTGCAGCTTCTTCTGATACCCTGAAAGCCCCCCTTTCACTGTGCCTGCCTTTTAAAAGTGTCTTGTCCGTCCGCTTTTTGTAGAGAGACTTTCTTTCTTCCAGTGTCTGTCCATATTGTTCCCTTTTTTCTGCCAGCCCCCGTATGAATAGACCTGTGTTGCCCATCAATTCACAGGACGTGCCAATCCATTCTTCCGATTGTATTGGGCGTCTTCCATTGGCTCTGCTAGCAGCTTATCCCTCCTGTCCGCCCCCCCCCCCCC
>JAHBMJ010005737.1:0-17287 GCA_018398765.1 Chromera velia | reverse complement strand
CGCCCCCGTTCAACCTCTCCATACATGGGGATCCTCGGGCTTTTTTCCACTGTGTAAGTGTGACACAAAGCAGCTGGGAGTGCCGCGCGACGGTTGCATTGCCGAATGAGCCCAGGTGCCTTCACATTGTGAATTCCTTATCTCGCATGGTTCTTAACCAGGCAGCGTGCTGCCATTTGTCCCTCTTTGTTTCACATCGCATGAATGGGTGAAACGATCACATGCACGTGACTGTCAATGTGGCTCCTTCAGTAGGTTGCTCATCTATACAGTTCTTTAAGATATCCTTTAAGAGCAGTTCTCCTCAGTGAAGGAGCACAAAGCAACTTTAGCTCAAGTGAAAGGCCGAAAGCTCTTAAAAAATAAATCAACTGGTGAATCAATACCTCTATATGAAATATTACGAACGTTTTAAAAAACAATATTACTATAATATTACAAATCTATACGTTACAAAAAGAGATGATGGGTTTCTCTTGTTTTATTCTAAGTTCTACTGATTGATTTGACTAAATAGTAAATATCTATTCACTGCATGATGTACATGTTTTATCGATTTATTTTTAAATATATGATAGGATACTTAGGTATAAGCATATAACGTATGGCGTCGTAGGCACAACACTATGGGCTGTTGTATTAGGATTAGGATTAGGATTTATGTCCGGAGGATTGGCCTCCCGCCCCAATGCTGAATGTCCGACGTGCAGCTCCCAAAGAAAACGTCTAGACGCATCAGACCTCCCTGGCCGGCCCGCATAGGTCTAGCCTGTGCCGTAAACGGTTTACAATTGAAGAAAAAGCACACGCGGCATCATTTTTCCTTTATCTGAATGGCTTTCTCGTTCCGATCTGAGGCCATCTGGCAGAGGGGCAAAAGGCTGCTAAAAGTAAAATGACTTTTAGTGCTGAAACACAAGAGTGAAAAGGAGAAAAAGAATTGAGAGAAGAGATTAAGACCAAGTGAGAGAGAGAACACGTTTATTTCATACTTTTCAGAGTAACCAAGAACGTTTCTTTTCTCGAAACGTACAAAGGGGAACGGTAAAGCCCTCTCTCTTCTTATGGGTTGTTTCTTGTCGTTCTGTCTGACTTAAAAAGATGAAGTGACACTGTCAGGGAGAGTAACAAGAAAGGAAACTTCAACCAGAGCAAGAAAAAAGAACGAAAAATTGAGATTAAGTAAGAAAAAGAGAGAAGTACTCTTCTATTTTCTTTCACACTTTTCTGAGTAACCAAGAACATTCTTTTTCCGAGACGCACAGAGGGGAATGGAAGACCCTCTCCCTTCTTGTGGGTTGCTTCCTGTTATTCTGTCCGACTCAAAAAGGGTGAGATGACAGAAAGAGTTGTAGAAAAGAAACTTTCAAACAGAGAAGAAAAAGGAAAGGGAAATTGAGAGTTCACTTCTCTTTTCTTTCACACTTTTCAGAGTCACCATGAACGTTCTTTTCCCGAGACACACAGATGGGAATGGAAAACCCTCTCTCTTCTTATGGGTTGCTTCTTATCGTTCTGTCTGACTAATAGAGGTGAAGTGATAGAGGGAGTGACAAGAAAGACAGGTTTCACACTCTGAGTCTAAGAAAGAGAAAAGAAAAGAAAGAAGATAGAGACTGAATGAGAAAAGAAAGAAATTCACCATCGATTGATGAACAAACCGTCTGAGAAGCATGCAGAGTCATAGTGACAGTGTGACACAAAAACTTTGACCCGCGGCTTCAACCACACGCAACCACATTGTCACCCTTCCTTCATATTGCATACCTCCAGTAAAGGCGCGTTACTTGTGCTTTCACCTTTTTCGGCATGAGGTCTTCTTCGGCAATGCGGCAAAGCAGACGAAGCAAATCATCTCGGAGGCTTTCTTCGGGGTCTTTATCCAATGCATCCTCCACCATCTGGTTGGGGAGCGCTGCGAGTGCATCTAGTGCCCCTTTAATCAGCTAAGCAAGTCGAGGTCCCTCTGCACATCCATTCAATCCCTGTCTTGGCCAATCGTCTTAATGGGCCTATCGATGCAGAGACAGCCAACCACAAAGTTCACCACTTGCTCGTTAATAAGCTTCTACTTCCTTGCTTCAGTTGCTATCTCGACTCTCTTCAAGAAGTCTAGCGCGTCTGCACTATCCATCTCCTTCTTTGTGCCCTTCATAGCGTGTCCCGCCCACTCTCTGTCGCATTTCGCTCTGTGAGTCTTCCAGTGAACCTTCTGACATGCAACGCTACAATAAGTTGCAACTTTGCACTGGCTGCACCTCTTTCCCGCACTGCTGTCTTCGCATTGCCAGCATTGCAGGGTAGCCGGCGCTGCAGAAGTGTTGCGAGATGCAAAGGTCGGTTCCGCTGTCAAAGAAGACGCACTAGAAGACATGAGGCTTGAGACGGCTGCGCGTGGAACGATCGAGTCGCGGTCTACAGGTTTAGAGACGGGGACAGTCTCGCACACAGGTGGAAAGACGGAGTCTTCATCTGGGGATGTGGGGACCGGATGGCTTCCTGCAGTTAGAACTGTCAAAACAGGGTGACTGTCTTGTTCTGCACTTGCAGGTTGACCTGGACTGGGTGTGTTGTGCAAAACCTCGCTGTGCACAGTGATATTGCAGTTGGGGGGAGGAGAGACGTGAAGGTGGTTCACTTGGTGGGACAGTCTTGTGGAAGGCATACGCAACTGGGCATCTGCTGTAGCGTTGCTTCCAAAGCCTTTGGCCTTGTCAGGAGCCTGGTAGAAGGGCTTCGGACGATATGGATACCATGGACGAGCTGTGGCTGATAGGTCACTGAAAGGACGCGACGAGGGGAAGGCGCCCGGAAGAACGTAACCGTTTTCGTTTCTGCCATCTCCCTTTCCTTGAAGGCTTAGCGTCTGAAGCCACTGCAATCTTGACCAGCGCTTGCCTCTTCTGGTTGACTTGTGAAAGGAAACGCTACTAGGCTTGCCAGTCTCTTGAGGGTTCATTTCGGAGCTGCATTCTTGCAAGTTTGTCTCTTTATCCCTAGAGACGGAAACACTGGAGACGGAAAAAAGTGTTCTCTGAATGTGTTGCAGAGAGTTGATGATTTCCGTGACCTGCACTAGCTGGAAGATCAGTCACGGATACCAGAAGCAGAGACTGGGATTGCTTGAGTGCTTGCTTTGTGATGCTTAGCACCGTCTGAAGACCACTGTACAGCACTTGTGTCTGAGTTGAAGTGACACGACTCATTACATTTTCAGATCAGTCGTTCTCTGTCAATACTGCACGATCTTTTCTCGCGAGTCAAGCAATAAACTTCTGTGTTCACGCTCGCTACAATGAGAACGGCTCGCTCACGGAAACGGCTCGCTCGGGGAAAAGGAAACGGCTTGCGGAAACGGCTCGTCATTGACTACGGCTCGTATATATTCGAAGTTGGCCGTACTAGGATTAGGATTAATGTTCGGAGGATTGTGTAGTGTCCTACTTCCAGCGCCGCTGTTCTGCCGCCGCCGCTCGGTCCTTCTCGCATGCGCGCCGCCTTTGCTTCGATCGGCGCCCGCCGCCATGTTCAATCTGTCTGGCCCCGGAAAGCTTGTCTTTGCATTCGTGCGGCGACCGGTCAGATTTAATCCACCCCCAGCCGTCTTGCTGAGATTGTTCATTCCGTTTATCCAGTCGTGAGTCTGTCCTCTCTTGAATGAATACATCGCTAGCTTGCAGAACTTAAGTCAAACCTCTCGACTCTACGAAGGGCCAAGGATCTTCCCGTATCCAATCCTTTAGCTACCTTTAGCTGATAGAGGAATTCAGACTGAGCTAGTCTAAGAGTCTGTAGAGTTTGTGGATCCGTCTCTCTGTCTAGGCCTCGTCTCTGGGTCTAGCTCTCTGTTTGTCCTGCCGTTACCTCCAAAGTAGCAGGAAGACATTACAATTAGCCTCCCACCCCAATGCCGAATGTCCAACGTGCGGCTTTGAAGGAAAGTGCCTAGACACATCAGACCTCCCTGGCCGGCCCACACAGGTCTAGCCTGTGCTATAAACGGATCACATTGAACAGTCAATCACTTATGTGTGTATGCGAGAGGGCTCACTCTATTCTAAAGCAAGGTTTGAAAGGGAACGATCCCAGAATTACAGATAAACGGCTTGAAGCGAGTTCTAAAACCTCCCAGCATCCCATCCTCCTCCTTTTTCCCTCCTCTTTTATTTCCTTTGTATCACTCCACATCCTTTCATACTCTTTAATTCTTCCCTCTCTTTCTTTCTTACTTTTTCAAGTCTCCTGATGCAGCCTATCTAACTCTCTTCCTAATTAAAGCTTGACTCAAATTGTCTCCCTTTTTTCTTTTCCATTCTCTCACTACCTGTCTTTTCATTATGACGTCTTTTAGAAAGGTATCAACATTCTTGTCGGCCTCATTTAAAAGAAAAGAGAATAGAGCGATCTTGTCTTCCTTTCTTTCACCAATCTTCACCACCCACTTTCCATCTGCTGCTATTTGCAGCTTTTTCCTCTCTCCCTTTTACCAAACTCCAATATGTCATCAAAGCTTGCAAGCACTCTGCCCTCTCTCCATCATGCAGAGGACACTCAGTCAGCACATGGATTTGAAATTCATCTTCGACTACTTGAATGTCAAGCAGGTCAGAGCAAACTATGCATTTCCTTTCAGAGATGTTAAATTGATTTAGCACTAAAGCTAAGCCAAAAAAGAGCCTTTGGCTAGCTGATTAGCTGAAGTTAGCTAAACACTCAAACATGTTTCTTACGATGCTAAATCCAAATTTATCTACAAAAAAACTTGTTTTCTAAGGGGAAATGACCCCTAAAAAAAAAAAAATCTTCTCAGAAGGGGACTTTTGCCCCCTCCCCCAGACCCCTCCCCCGCCTCTGCACAGGCAATGGCAGAGGCAAAACAAGTTTTTTTCTGTATCTAAACTCATTTTTTTTACTCATATAAACATAATAGCCTTACTAAAACAAACAACAAACAGTAACCAACATACACTTAATACTTTTAGCACTAATTAACACTAATATTGGCTAAGCTAAAAAAATTTTAATAACCTTTGGCTAGCTAAGCTAATTATAGCTAACCCAATTATTTTACATCTCTGTTTCTTTTCTTTCAATGGGGTCCTTCTGCCTCTTTTTATTGAGAATTTCCCCCTGTTTACCTCCAAGTTTCTCTCTCTCACCCGAAATGCAGCCCTTCTCCTGTGGACAGACCAGGGAGCTATCTTTGTGTAGCAGACAGGAGTTCTTCCTATCTTATCTCTATCTAATGAAATGCTTCTATCTGTATCTTCTCCATTCTTACTGTTGTAAAGCCACAGATTTAGGCGATTTCCATTGGTCCAGGATAGAGACGCATGATGACGTATAGATAGGATGTATGATGCCTTCTCTCAGCTCTTCCCTCTCAGCCCTTCCTCTTTTCTGCACTGAGTCAGACCTCTCAACTCTCTCTGCAAATGCTTCCTCTTTCTTCTCTATAATTTCTTCCTTTTTCAGCGCTTCTATCTACCTTACTATTCTGTCTCTTCTCTCAAAGGAAGGTTGTCTACCTGCAGCTTTGGGTTCTCTTCCTATCTGGAAGGGATGGCTTCTTGTCTTTCAAATTGTGAAAAGTGTTTCGACACATTTCTTCAAGTGGGGGAAAAAGTGAAAGGGGTGAAGCTTCCTTTTTCTCAGTTCTGAATCGACTTCTTCCTGCAATGATTGAATGAGTGCATGGCCTGTTGGTGTGTCTCTTCCTTTTTGGACTACCTTATTTGTTCACATCAGGGTTCTCTGTGTAACCACAAGATCGATAGGAAGAAAGCCTACCTCAAGGAAAGTGGTGAGTATGCTTTCTTTCTCTCTCAGTTGCAGCACCCATCGAATGAATCTTCTTTGCAGTCTGTCAAACTCTGCAAACGCTTCCTGTAAGTGTGAATATACTTCGCAGCCGTATGACCAAACTGCATACGCTGTCTACCTGAACCATTGAAAACAAGTTGCGGGTGGGATCTCTCCAGATCTCTCCTCCTGCATTCATCTTACTTTTCAATGCAAAAAAGAGTCTTTCTACCTTAATCATTCTCTCTCTCATCATTGCATCTGTGCAGTAATCTTCTGTTAAAAGAAGGCTAAGGTATGGATATTCGCTTACCTGAACTAACTCCGCCCCACCCAACGTGAATCGCTTTCTTCTCTCCCCTGCTTTGAAACGGTGCTTTCTGTCCAAACTTTATTATTCTTAACTTATCTGACAGAAAGAGCTTCAAAGGCCTCGCATACTCCTCCAGTGCCTTTAGAAGCCTCTCCATCTTCTCTGCCTCTATCGATTCAAGGTATGTGTCGTCAGCAATTTTGAAAAAGCCCGACAGGGAAGTTCTCTGGTGCACCCTCGGGGCCTTTCTGGAGCTTGGGACCCCTCCTGGTGAGGCCTGCCCTCCTCCTAATGCCTGCCCTCCTCCCAATGAAGCAAGCAAAGGAAAAGGGAGAAACCAAAGCATTGAGTGACTGGGAAGTAATGAGATTGGCCTCTAATCGATCGACCGTTTGTTTTGAGATGCTTCCGTTTGAAGCCTGTTTGAGCTCCGCCGGGTCGATCGGCGGGCCACAGCATCGTCAGTGAGAGTTGATTGATTGCAGTCCTTCGCATGCGATTAATAGTAATTGATTGATTATCACGTAAACATGCAGTTTGTGGCACAGGTCTTTTTGGCCTGTACGGGCCGGCCAGGAAGGTCCGACGCGTGTATGCGCTTTTCCTGGGCGCCGCACGTCGAGCGCTCGGCATTGGGGCAGGAGGCCAATCCTCCAGACATTAATCCTATCCTATCCTATTAGGGCCTACTAGTAGAGTGGATTAGAGAATGGACCTTTTAAGTCATCTTTAATATTAGTTTGTAGTACTACTTCCACAATGTTTTATAAATCAAGAAAAATACCTATAACTAGAAAAATATAAAGCATCTTTACCATTTTTTGGTAATGACGGTGAAGCCTGATTCACAGTCTTAAACATGAATAAGTGATGAATGACACTGTAGGTCTAGAATTAATTGAGTAACACCACTCCGCCTCTAACACCTAACACCATTCAAATACAATGAAAAATATTTTATGGCAGATTGCATCTTGGCTCGCGGTGAGAGTCCTGACAAGTCCCACACGCAGCACACTGCATGAGCACCCTGAGAAGTCACTAGAGAAGTCAAAAAGTCTGTGCGCTGAATTGAAAGTGCCTGATAGAATGCCTCTGCAACTCCTTGAATCCACCAAGGTCCGGCTTCTCCTACAATATGTCGTCACCGCAAAATAATCTTCCACCGCACATTCCTCAACTTCACTCTTCCAACAGCCTCCAGATCCAGAGTCGCCTTCCAGTCCCCCTCCTCACCTTCCACTTGCATGGGCACTGACTGGGCCTGGCCGCTTCCCTCTGGGTCGAGGGATGCAGACGAGGGCCGGCAGGCGAGACCGTAGACGAGAACCTTCGAGACTGCTCTCAGCCACATAGCAAATCAGCCAAACAGCAGAACCAGACAAATTGCATTTGGGCATGCAATCAAGAAAGAACACGCTACGATGACTTTCACATAAAAACAAAAGCGACAATTATTCTCTTGCAAGATATTGAGTGTGAACGTCTAGATAAACAGAAAAGGAGAAATGCTTCACAAAAAGAAGAGCAAAAACGAGACTGCACTTGAATGAACATGACTGCATTCATAAGAGGAACGGTCTCTGTTGACAATGTATGTTTCTGACTGATTCACAAAATCAGAAATCACATACAGACAGGCAGAGAGACAGGCAGAGAGATAGACAGGCAGATAGACAGACAGAAAGCCGGGCAAACCGACCTTCATCAGAGACGCCTTCAGGAGCAGTCCATTCTTCCCCCCCTCCCTGCACACTCCTTGCTCCTCCTTGGAGCGTCAGGGGAATACTCTCTACTTTGAGAACACTCCCCTCATGTGCACGAGACAAACCCGAGGAGAAAACCACGCGACGATAGAGAAAGTCGCCGGACTCAAATTCGTACCCGTCGCCCTTGTCTACGAACACACGGCCAGTGGCGGATCCATCCCCATTGACAAACACGCGAAGCTGCACGCTTGCAAGGAGACATTGGGGGGATGTTTGATGGATTCGTTCCGCAGTGTTTCGCACGGTCAAATACACACCCTCTCTCTCTCTCTCTCTCACACACACACACACACACACACACACACACAAGAACGTCGCTGTTTTGCTCTACGCCAAGGTGTCTCCAGAACCTTAAAAAAAAAAGTTTCCCCAAACGGCTCACTCACTGTCTGCCTGTCTGACTGACAGACTGACCTCGAAAGGTCTACCCTGGAGATCTCCTGTCACCTTCACAGCAGGGGGGGCGACGGCATCTTTTGTCGGAACAATGGAGCCTCCCCGAACGAAGATGGGAATCTGAGTGTCTCCAGAGGGCACACATTCCACATCCACAGACCCCCGCCCCTCTTGCCCTTTCACAACTCTCTCCGCGTTCCAGTCAAACCACCTGGAAGGACCAGCAGCATCTAGAGGCAACGAGACGGAGAACGGAGAAGCATCAGAATCGACTGCAGCCACTGCCACGACAGCAAACGCGTCTCCCACTTGGAATATCCTGGGGTGGAGCTCTTCCTGCTCTTCCTCTTCTTCGGTCTCTCTCGTCTCTCTGGCCTCTGCCTCTGCTTCCACGCGCCTCTTCTTTCTCTTCCCTTGCCCCGTTGGCTCCCTCAGGCGGATTGCGGCGGTGGTGCCAGTCCCCTTCTCGAATCCCGGAAAGTCGTACCACAGCCCCCGAAGCACAGGCACACCCCCACCCACAGACTCCAACATCGTAACATACCAGTAGGGGGTCAAAGAGTACCTGCAGAAAGAACGAAATGGGAAGGACAGAAAGAAAATCACCATAAAGTGGTCACTGGTCAAGTATGCAGCACTCTTCCGACAGGATTGCACGATCCCGATCGCCTCCATGCAACATAATGAATGGTGCGACCTTTACAGACACAAAACCAGAAGAACAGTCGAAGACGGTCGGCTGTGAGCACGGACAACATGCTGAAAATGTGGAAAGGCAAAAGGGACGAAACTCCCAAGGAGTGAAGAACAAGAGGGAGAGAGATCCAGGAGAGAAACACGACTCTTTATCACAGACAGCATTACTCGTTTGGTCGGCCTCGTCAGGCACAAACTGACCGCATGAGTACTGATTCTTTGATTTGCCTCTGAGTTTTCTCGGAGAACAGCCACGGCTCGCGTCGCTTTGTTTCCGGGTTGGAGTGTTGCCTGATCGCAGAACACAAGAACAGATGGAGCGCAAACGACGAAATGAAAAAAACTCCTTTCTGGCAGTGACAGTTGACGTCCGTTCTGGATGGGCTGAAAAGGAAAGCCGCCCTAATGAATGCACCAGAATGCTTCTGGATCAGCAGATCTTCCGACAGGCGCAAGAAGAGATAGAACGGAGTTCGGGAAGCAACGGAAGCTCCACAATGAAAATCATTTCCTCTGAATCAACAACTGCCCATACCGCCCCATGCATCCCACCTATAGAAAGGGTACCACACCCCAAGACGATGCCATTGCAACAGAAGGGCCTCAGAGGGATTTCCGAAAAATCCTCCAACGTCAGCTCCTGCACGCGCCAGACACAAGTATTGGCAACTTATGCAGCAACACAGTTGCCGACCGACACACCACAGAAAAAGCATCTCATGATGTCGGCACATTATGAAGACATCTGCGAGCTAAGCGGGAGGGTGAAGTCAGGGTCAAAATTGGAATCTCACGAGATGACCCCCACTGTCACATTATCATCGAACAGCATTCGAACGGTAAGCGACCCAACGGACGAGCACAGAGAAAATAAAGGGCACAAACTTTGATCCTCATGTGCCGATCCACCGAGCACAGTGGCAAAGTAAGATCTGATGGTGTTTCATGGACACCGAGTGTGGGTGACCGTCAAAAGGTCTGAACGCATACCCTTTGACATCTTTGTGCAAGCACATCGAGTCTCACACGAGTATCTTCACCTGGAAACCTGACAACAAGGAAGCTCCAGATAGAGAACAAAACACGCACACCGACCGATGAAAGGGACCCCTGCGTGAGAGAGACTGAGGAGCAGATCAACGCTCATAAGGAGGTCAGAGGCTGTCGCTCTGTTGTCCCCTGTCCAAACGGCCGCTCCCTGCCTTTGGATGCCTGACGAAGCCGACGCAGAGACGCCGAGAGGAGGAAGACAGGCACAAAAGGAATCCAGACGAAATACCAGGATATACCAGGCTTTGTGAGCAGAAAAGCCATCGCTCTGAGTGCTTGAAATTATTCACTTCAGTATGCATGCGGCAGCATTTTGGATTGTGTCCGATGGTTGGATGCCTGGTTGAACGGATAAATGCAAAGAGAATCCTCATGTTATCCTTTCTCCACCCACTGGTGAAGCGGCAGGAAGACAAACCTGCAGGACGCAAAGACAGAGGAATTTAGAATAGACAGAAAAACAAACGAACCTGCAAAGTACGACCTCGTCAAGATAAACGGCCGTCTCCTGCTGTCTCTGGCCCTCTGCCCTTCCCAGGTGGCCATTGCAAACAGGTGCCCGTACAGGTTGTGCACGTCACGGTGTTCCACGTCTTCCTGAAAAAAGAGGGTGCAACAATGCAAGCAATCACAGCAGCAGCAGTAGCAAACAAAAGAGAAGGGGCCTAACGCAGAATCACACACAGTCACAACACAACAATCACACACGGTTTTCTAAGCCAGTTTGGTGCAACACCATGATGTTTTTTGTTCCTTTCAGGCCCTGAACCGCCAGACTGAATCATTTCGACAGTAACGCAAAAAGCGACCGGGCGATCGCATGAATAGAGAGTTCTTCGGCGAATGAACCTGCACTGTGCAAAAACAAATACATCACATCGCAAATCCTTGCGATAAGCTTTGCGTTCTTTCGATTGAGTGGTAAAGGAAACGTTTCTTCTTTCTGTCTTGACCGTGGAGGCTGACTGACAGCATGGAGGGCGTCTCTCGGCATCGTCTTGTCCTTTCCCGCTTCAAAGATGGCAGGCTCGTTCATGTCATTCCATGTGTACAGATTCTGCAAGAGAAACAAGAGAAGAGAGGAGATTGAAGACGTCAGAGAGAAAGGAAGGGGCAAGGCAACAAGTGGACGCTTTTCATCCTCCAGTCTCTCACGACTGTCACGCACCCAGCACCCGTCACTGTCTTTCTTTTCTCTCTCGGTACGTCAGAGCTCTACTCTCCCTTTCCCCTTTATCTGGGAGCGCGTCCGCCTGTTCGTCTGCCCCAAGACACTTCTGTCTGCTTTGCTCCCGCACCGACCCCGATCGAATTACAGGCGTGCAGACAGACAAATGCACAGGACACACCCCTCATGCATTATCTGTCTGACAACAGATCAAATATTCGTGTTACAGTCAACGCAAAGGAGACCGACTCCGTATTTGGCAGCTGGGTATCTTGAGGGAGAGTAGAGATTGGCGAGGAAATACCGAACCTGCAACGATAAACAGCAGATTTCTTCACCGAATGGATTCTGTGGCAGAGTACAGAAACGGAGAGAAGAGAAGGAGAGCCAGGATCACGAGGGACTAAACCATGTGCCTTTCCTACAGAATGCGAGTTTTTGAAGAATGCGTGGGCGGAGAAGCTAGGTGCATGCACTGCAGTTGTTTCATCCCCGCCTCACGAAAGTTGACTGAGGGGGCCAACAGATCCTCTCCGTTTCTTTTCTCATTTCCTGCACAACCATACAACAGACGGCCAGACCACACGTCTTGAATTTCTCGGCAATTGTTCGGACTCTTTTGCAGAACATGGCCTCAAAAAAGCGGCAAAATGACCATTTGGGTCGCTTATTGTTTTTGGCGAAAGATAAAGAGAGGCAAACACAGAGACAAGACAACGCATCAAAACCTCGACACGCGCAGGAGAAGGGACAGGGAAGCAAAAAGAAACAACAGTCAGGGTTCCACAAACAACCAAGAAAACAAAAAAAGAACAGAGACTGACAGCTCCCGATGTCACATCTGCCCACGCGGACTCTCCAGGCCAACAGGAGCCTGTGAACACAGAGCCGTCGTGCTGCAGTCACTCGAGAAGAGAAGGGGCACACAGGGAAGCAGCACTCGGGTATGCGGGGGCATGAAGTCGTCAAGAGAAAGCCTTTTTGCAATTTCCAGCTGCAGATATATGTGGTAGTGTTGACAAACAGCACACACACAGACAGGAAAACTGCTATGAGATACAGACAGGCGGAAGCCCGCACACAAATACCTAAGAAACACACGGAGACAAAGAGACAGACGCACAGACAGACAGAAAGAAAGGGAATCCGACCACAGACAGACACACGAGCAAAGAGAAACAAACCATTTCACGTCTTTTTTCATTCAGAGCCACAGGCATTCGTGTCCCTTCCTGTGTGACGCGCCCCCGCTATTTCGGCCTGACTCATTTGGCTCTTATCAGGCAAACATCGCTTGGGTGCCCCCACGCCCGAAAGACAGACAGACAGACTGACCTTCCTGACGAGCCCCCCAGCATCGAGGAGTTCCTGTTCGAATTCCGAACACAAGGGGGGGGATAACATCAGCATGTGGAGAACCAATATGTCTAACAATGGACAATACTGAAACACACAATGCAGACTACACAAAAATCGAAGAGGTTTTGTACAAATGAAAATAGGCCATGACAGTGAAAGCTGCTGCAAATCAGCCGAGTTCCCCCCCCCCGAAGCGGAATTCTCCATGTAGTCCTCTCACACCTCGCATGCACTCTCTCTCGCTCTCTCCCTCTCTGTCACAGACAGACAGACAGACAGGCACACACACACACACACACACACACACACACACTCACATATACACACACACACACACACAGAGAGAGAGAGAGAGAGCGACAAACCTTATAGACGAAATACGACTCGTCCTTCTTCAGGTGAGGGTCATGGATCGTCACCCCCCTCCTGCCCATGTCCTCCAGCCTCTTCATCATTCCCTCAGGGTCGGGGAAGCGCTCAGAGGCCCAGGTCCAGTACCTACACGGACGCAGCAGCCAGGGAGGAAGGCAGGAAGGAAGGTCACGCATGTACGCACAGTCAGTGCACACAGACATAGACACGTGTACAGCTCAGCCTGAATGCAAGTCTCTTTCACCATTCAGGCGGTTCGTCAGTCAGTCACTCAGACAGTCAGTTTGTACGAATACATTGGACAATCCGTGCGTATCCGCTGACTCAGCTGACGCACCCAGTTCCAGCCTGTCTGATGGCCCGGACGTCCTGCCACCCTTCCGACTCCATCTGAAGTAAAGGTTCGGTCGCTTTCCTCGCAGTTATACATTCACTCATGCGTGCACTCTCGCTGTCTCGATTCATGAAGCGTTCATCGCTGTTCTAAGATCTCCTCTTCTCTGCCCTTTTCTTTGCTTCTCCGTTTATTTCTTTCCTTTCCTTTCAGCTCACGTTTTTCCCCTTCCTCTTTCTCCTCCCCTACCTTTTGCCGTCTGTGTGTCCGATGTCCATCCACACAGTGTCGACAGGAATCCCCAAACGGTCAAACCCGTCAGTCCACTCCCATATGTCCTCCTGCAATGAAGTGAATATTGATTAAACAAGCGACATCTTTGCATGTGACAGACGAGCTTTCTTGGGCAAATCAATGGACGCTCTCTGGCGCGCTCAAAGTTTTTCTCCGCTGGCTCTCCGAGTGCATGGATTGTTTGTCTAGATATGCACATTCAGGAGAGAGGGTGTGCAGGTCCATCGCTTGAGAGGCAATTGGCTGAATAAAAAGGCGCAGAGAACAAAAACAAGACTCCTTCCTTCATCATCCCACGCACCTCCTTCATATCGATGATCCACCTGCACACATGTGCCCCCAGGGACCAGAGAGGCACCGCCTGGCCGAACCCTGTGGTGCCGTGGAGCTGCCTCGACAGAGACCGGGGAGAGGGCCCTGAGAAGGGAAGGAAAGGCAAGAATGAGGAAAGTGAAGCGCACATTGACGGGCAGATAGACAAACAAGAAATCAGGCAGACGGAGAGGCAAGAACACAGACAAACATCTAGAGACAAGACGTCCCTCTCAGTACGAAGGAGAACCTACAATGAGAAAATGAAGAAAGCGCAGCAAGAGGTTGTGGCGAGAAGGAAGACGTCTTTAAGCAAGAGACAATCAAAATAAATCGAAAAGAGGGAAACAGTGAAAGAGGAGGACACACAATGAACTGGATGCTTGCAGTACTCACGAAAGAAAGACTCCAAAGAACCCACCCAGGAAAGCAAATACATCAAGAGAACCCGACTCGGCACTCCACCAGCTCTGAGCCCCCTTTTCGCCTTTCTGCAACTGCACAAACGTCTCTGCGGGGTTGTTCCAGTACATGCCTGAGAACGCGGCGCCTTTCTCTGTCTCGTGTCGTACTGCCAAAAAAGGAACGGTCCCGTATGTACCGGTGTGTGGATGTTTCGTCTTTCC
This sequence comes from Chromera velia, assembly GCA_018398765.1. Taxonomy (NCBI): domain Eukaryota; family Chromeraceae; genus Chromera; species Chromera velia. Next base: position 2,796 of record JAHBMJ010005737.1, on the reverse strand, counting down.
ATACTCATCCACATTGAATAGTCTGCATACAAAAGCAGTGAGTCACAAGCAAGTATAGTGAGTGGGCAAATGGAACTGAGTCATTCGGTTTTTGAAGGAGAGCTCGATCAATCTTCTTACGAGACGCATCTGAACATTATTTCGCCCATGACCGGGAAGGCAAAGAGGAACATTCTTTCTACTCGGGCCTCCACCCTCAGGAGAAGAGAAAATACGAAATCAGCAGAGAGACTGTCCGAAGCAGACCTATAGGGCTCATCGCCGAAGGGAATCTCAAAATCTGTGTAGTGAGATGGCAGTCCGTAGGCGTTTTTCCCTGCAAGCAGGCGGGAGGGACGGAGGAGACGAATTGAAAGATATAGAGAGGGGGACTACACACACAACCATCTGGCTGGACAAGTGCAGGGAAGGAAGAGGAAGATGAAAAAATAATACAGTTTCAGTCCAGCAGGTGGTGATCTTGGCGAACAGTCTCTTCGACAGAAGCAAAGAAAGGAAAGGAAGGGAAGACGTGCCGCTACAGACGGAAGGAGAGAAAGGGGCAAAGAAGCCAAGGGTAGAAAATGACGCTTCTTCGCACAGACCTCCAGCAAAGGAGACGTCAATGCCAACAGACGCAGGCCCCTTCGGATTGGAGTCAATCACATCAGGCCCCCCTGCTTTCTCGGAAGTGTCAGACACGTGCTCCCATCCCTCACCTCCCGCGAACGCGAACGCATCCTCCCACCCAACCCCGTCGTCTCCCTTTCGCTTTGCAGAGTAACTGAGAATTTCACCCTCCTCGGCCTTTCCGGTTCGGACGCGAAACTTCTCAAAGTTCAGCAACTGTCTCTCGCAGAAACTTTGCACCTTCCGTCCCTCAACAAAAACGTCCACACGGAAAGGGGCAAACAAAATTTTCACTGAGGAGGGGATTACTCTTCCTGTGTGATCATCGAAAGCGAAAACGATTTCTGCACTTTTTCCATCCGCATCGTCTGAAAATGAAACCTCACTCACAACATCACCCACTCCGAGTACCACAATCAGATCTGACGGCACTGCGTATCTTCTGAACAGAGGGGCGATTTCTTCAATCTGAAGCCTCACGACTCCGATTTTGTATATGGTCAAAGAGGCAGAAAGCTTCGATTTGTCAACCACGTTGTGAAGGGAAAACTCGACGCTTTTACCGCTTAGCGGCGGTGCAGGCTTCAGAGAGGCCGGGATGACTTCGTACAGTGCCACAGGCGCGGGGGCATCACCCGCCTCACCCTCGAGACGCCGGCCCTTTTTCGAGGAGGTGAAGGAGACAACAGCCTCGGTAAAATCTTTGTACCGTCTGCAGAAGGCCATTCTGGTACAGTGAGAGCTGCTCCGGGCAAACTGGCCTCTTCCTGCAATCAGTGGCGTGGAGGATACACACCTGTACGTGGAGACAACAACCATGGATCACTAACATACAGAATCATTCCCAATTTTGGGAGTTCCAGGACGGTTCTGTTGCGTGTGTAACTGTGGGTGTGACCAACGCCCAAATATTTACAGGGGCCTCCCTCACAACCACTCCGTCTACCTCCTCACGGCTTGAAGAAATGTTTCGATCTCGTGACTTATGAAGGGCGGGAGAAATGGAAGAGTGAGCTGGGTTGGGGCAGGTAGGCGAGGCACACCCCTACTTTTTTCCCGCTTGCCATGAGAAAGCCAGACAAGACTACAGTGGACACTTAGGAAGTGAGCAAGTGAGTGAATACGTTAGTGAGCAAATCCAACCTTCCGAATCTATACTCACCTCCAGCGAAGATGTGCTGGAGCAGCCAGACGAATGTGAAAAGTCCCGCTAGGACCAGAAGCGAAAGGATGAGGACAGTGGCCCAAAAGGAAGCCGGACGTTTTTCTGCGTCCCCCTCCCCGTCTACTCTCGAAGACGAAGATGTGATACGCCTCCCGGAGACGGCAAAACCACTCGCTGTATTGCCCTGAAGATGCTGGGGGGCTTCTACCCGGATATACTCTCCCTTCTGGGCAGGTGCACTGGACATGCTCAGTTTGCCATTCCTTACACGGCAGATCTGCTCATGAGGAAGGCCAGGCAAAGCAGTGGACAGTTCAGACGAACCAGATTGAGAAGGCACTAGAAATGCACAAAGCGTACGAGTGACCTCGCGCGTTCCCTGTCCCGCGGGTATCAATTGATTTTTTGTGCAGGTCGGGAGCCTTCAAGTCACCAGTGTCACGTCGGATGGCGCGTAGTTCCAACATGTTCCAATGCTTCGAACCTCTCATTCCGGATCCTCTTCGATCTTTCTGCTCTGAGATGCGATCTTGATCCCCGCGGCCGACAATGGCCGACATATGCCGACATTCCCCGGCCACCATACACCCGCATGCAGGCCGCGACGCCGGGGTCGGAGTCGGTACCGTCGGGCGGACCCTGAGCCGCGCCCAGTAGTACTACAACTAACTAAGCCACACGCCCCCCCAACGCTTGTACCACCCCTAACCGCCCCTGTAAACACAACAGTATTAGGTGAACGTTTTCCCACAGTCCCACTCAAAAACGAAAAAAGGCAGTACCTCCCCACACGATCCGGAATCACCCATGATTTTTTTTTAATCGCCCATGATTAGATATGATTAAACTTTTTATAACTTTTTATTCAGGGTTGCTTTTCTGGTCGGTAACAGGTCTAGTTGATAAACCCTAATCTCTACAGACCAGCGAAGGTCTATGTGGAGATACAGGTTATCTTGGAGTTCACAGATTATAATTTTGTTTATGCATGGTCCCTTGTTCAAGTCCACTTCTCAGCTAAG
>JAHBMJ010005736.1:62500-66956 GCA_018398765.1 Chromera velia | reverse complement strand
TGGTTTCACATTTGCCGCCTTTGTTTCCGTTGTGGGGGGGAGTATTGGAGGTGTGGGGGGTGGACAGAATGTATAGCAAAAGCAATCGATTGGGAAAAGGAAAGTGAGTCTAAAGAGGTCACTCTACTGAACGTGCCTTCAAAGGGTGGTCGGCCCTTGCACGCAGGCATGCATCCGGAATGTCGAGCCGCCCATGTCCGTTGCCATCAGCCAAATACAGATTGTCTTGAGGCCCTTGCGAATCCAAAAAAGAGACGGGGGCCGATTGCAAAGAATTGTGGCTGCAAAGAAGGTCGATCAAAGAAGAAGTGTGTTTGTCCAAAAGATTTAGTGCAGTCCCCAGATGCAGCTGCTGCTCATCAGTTATGACCCGTATGCCTCTTAGTCATGAATCATCCCTCAAAATATTATTTCTCACAGTAATGATTCTTAGGCAGAAAAATGATTAATTGTGTTAACTTATGAGAGTAATGTTAGTGTTTTTATATGTTAAACTTAACGCTACACAACCTACATTAAATAAAAATTTCATTTAAAAATTTTTCCATAGCAAAATTCAAGGGCAGGGGTATATATACATCACACGTATATATATTCCTTAGTGTCTCTCTGGTCCTTTGTCGGGCCAGTATGCATCTTGCCTAGGCATAGGTCCTGTCCGTCTATTATGGCCAATCTGTTGCAAGCGCAAGCCCCTCGGACTAGGCCGCCGCGCCTAGCTTATACTACTCCACGGTGGACAAAAATTAATACCTTTCATTCTCCGTGTGTTCGCGTGGTCAACTTTGCCTATCTATGGATGAGCGTTGTGGTCTTCCTTTTCGTTTCCCCAACTTCTTCTTCAATGGGTTCCTCAGCCCGTTAAAAAAATTTGTTTCTCCTCAACATTTCTTTATTAAACCTTTTCTTTACACGTATATATATACGTGCATGCATGTATGAAAAAAAAAATGAAAAGGTCACATGCAGGAATTCGCGCGAGCGCGCGCGCGCATGCATGCAAGTTGACATCATTGCGAAGAGGCATGCATGAAGAGGCTCGTTCGACGCGTCATGCATGCATGGCAGCGTGAGGCGTCTCGTCTCTTAATTCTCGACGGTGTCACTCACAAGAGCCGTGACAAGACTGCAGGATCTCAAAATGTCTTTCGCCTTCTTTAACATCGTCTATGTATGGAGAGTTGAAGTCGACACTCACAGACAGATTCTCATTCTCTGTGGATTAGACCATCTGATTGGAGTCTTGAATCATTGGAGTCTGTCAAGCAGAAAGTTTCTTTTCCGCTGGTCGAGAATCTCTCGGTCGTCGTGTCTCTGAGAAGCGGAGGTCTTGTGATCTTCTCAAGAAAAGGGAGACAGAAAAAGGGGCGAACTGTCGACTTTAGAAACTGTCAGTGAATCTTTCGTATGGACGTCTGGCTTCATGGGGATAAGTTGTTTGCGTGCACATTTGCCCATGTGTGCGTGAAGTGGCCGTCTACATCCCCCCATCTGCGCAGGCATCCCTCTACATACATTCACGCAGATTCAGAGATTGCCAGCTGCTCTTCTCCGTAGACTGTCCTGCGCATGCAAGGCTTCACTTTCTCTGTAATGCCTGCCTCTAGAGTGTTTTTTCTGTGCGGAACCTGGCAGACGGCTTCTTTGCCTCTGTGCTCGTTTTAGGTGTATCTATGGAGGTCTGTTCTTTGACACTTTGTGTCCGTATCTTGGTGTCGGTTCCAATCCAGTCGCCTCTCTGAAGATTTCTGCTGTCCGCTTATTGGCCTGTCTATGCCTTTGTCTGTTTATGTCTGCGAGTGGTCCGTTCGATGGTGATCCTTTTGGTTTCGTCTTCAATGCTTCCGAAGGATCTTTGCACTCTCAACCGCTTCGTTTCATTTTGAACTGTTTTGTTTTCCTCCCTGCCTGCATTTTTTGGCCTCTACCTCTCTCTGCAATCGTCCGAAGGCTGCACGTTTTGGGGACCCGTTCTTCTGTCGGTCCTTTGGTGTGTGCGTTCCTTTCCTTTGCACTGTCAGCACCGTTTGAATTTTCTTATCCGTTCTTGGGGTCTCTCTTGTTCAATACATCTGAGTCATTTGGCGAGACCTGCTCGGTTGCACCCCTTGTTCTGGGTGTCACTTTAAGAAAAATCTGCGAGTGAAACTTTGTCCGCTGCCTGTCAAATGAATGATTTTCAACGGACGCGAAAAAAAAAAAATGAGGGCTTCAACGTGAAAGACTTTGCTTGTACGTCGCAGGAGTGGGTCCCTACTAGTTCACTGGCTGGACTGCGATTCCTTCTTTCCTTCCTGCCTGCCTGCCTGCCTGTCCCCCCCTTTCATGTCTTCTCCCTATCTGTGTTCCTTCTCTCTTTTTCGAATCAATCATCCCTTTCATTCACAGTTGCTTTCTGTTTGACTGTGTTTTCTTTCTTTTCCTCTCCCCTCCTCCCATTTCTTGTTTCTTTCTTTGTTTGTTCTTTCCTTGCTGCCTTCCTTTGCCACCTCCGTCCTTGGTTCCTTCCTGCCTGCCTTCCTTCTCTCTTGCCTTCTTTTCTTCTCATCATTTCATTCCCTTTTTTCGGTGTCTGCAGAGAGATTGACTAATCCAGAAGAAAGATGAGCGTCGTGAACGTTCTCCTCGGAGTCACAGGCAGCGTCGCGACGATCAAACTTCTCGAGCTGATTGACAAACTAAAGAGCTCCTTTGAGGCCAAACAGCTCAAGTGCGAGATTCGGGTCGTCTTCACATCCAAAAGCAAACACTTCTGTGACCCCACAGCACTCCCATCAAACGTCCAGTCCTTCACTGACGAGGATGAGTGGGGACACTGGAAGCAGAAGGGAGATCCGGTGGTGCACATTGACCTGCGACGATGGGCAGATGTCTTCGTAGTGGCCCCCCTGAGTGCCAACACACTAGCGAAATTGGCCAATGGGCTCTCGGACAACCTCCTGACCTGCGTTGCCCGTGCGTGGGACGTCCAGAAGCCCTTCATTGTCTTCCCGGCAATGAACACATTGATGTGGGAGCACGCATTTACATCCAGACACATCGCGACAATAGTAGAGCTGGGAACAGTGGTGGTCCCCCCTGTATCCAAGGAGCTTGCATGCGGAGATACGGGCGTGGGAGCCCTCCCTCCAGTGGACGATGTTGCCAAGAAGGTGGTCGAGGCAGCTAGGGGGGAGCTCGGGTGATAGTTGTTCTGGAAGTTGAAGTTTCTGTTCTTTCTGCAACTGGCAATTATGCAAACTGACCTGTCGAATAGTTACGGCCAAATGTTTTGAAGCAGAAATAGAGTGAGTTTACAAATTGCATTACGCGTAGTAACTCGTGTCTGTGTGTGTGTATGTGTGTCTGTCTGTTTGTCTCTGCCTGCCTGCCTGCCGGCCGGCCTCTGTCTATTTCTGTCTGTCTGTTTTTTTCTGTCTGTCGGCCCTGCCCTCTTTGTCTGAGTTGTCGTGATGTTCTTTTGTCTTTGTTGCTTTCTTTCTTTCTTTCTTTCTTTCTTTTCTTTCTTTCTTTTTGTCTGTCGTGTTCATGAAGAAGAGGAGGGAAAGAACCCTTATAGTCTGTCGGTCTGCTTCTGTCTGTCTGTCTGTCGGTCTGTGAAGAAAAGGAGGGAGAAGAAGAAAAAACATGTAGTCTGGTTGTCTCTCTTTGTCTCTGTCTGTCGCAACTTCTGTCTCTGCTCTGTCTATCTCTGTCTGTTTCTGTCAATCTCTTTCTGTTTGTCTCTGTCTGTCTCTGTCCGTTTGTCTCTGGACCTTTGTCCTACTTTGTCCCTGTCTGTCTGTCTGTCTGTCTGTCTGTGTCTGTCTGTCTGTCTGACTGACTGACTGACTGACTGACTGAAACATATAGTCTGTCTGTCTGTCTGTCTGTCGTGTGAAAAGGAGGGAGAAGAAGAAGAAGAAACATATGGTCTGTCTGTCTGTCTGTCTGTCTGTTCATGAAGAAAAGGAGGGAGAAGAAGAAGAAACATATAGTCTGTCTGTCTGTCTGTCTGTCTGTCTGTATAGTCTGTCTGTCTGTCTGTAGTCTGTCTGTCTCGGAAAAAGTGAAGTGAAGAAAAGACGATGTAGTCTAGCTGTCTGTTGCCAAAAGAAGAAAGAAAAAACAGACGAGAATGAAGAAAGAGAAAAAGGGAAAGAAAAGACGATATAGTCTGTATGTGGACGGAAAGAACTATGGAACTCGGGTACCCTTAGTCTAGTATTGTCTATCATTTAGTTAGTTAGTTAGAGGATACCTAACCCCAGTTGGAGCACTAAGCTCCATTTATATATTATGGAATCGTTCCGGGAATCGTTAGTAGAACTAGTGGTGGAATCGATGTCTACACAAAACGACGTAAACGTAAATGAACTGATGCTTGTAAATATACGTAAGGATCACATAATTTTTTATATGTGAATTTGTTTTAAGATTGTAAAGTATAATAGAATAAGATTATGACTAGGATTAT